>JAHPZR010023971.1:0-15967 GCA_019787425.1 Platygyra sinensis
CGACAATAGAAAACGGCTGCATCCCCAGCGGCGGGAGGGGGGGACTCGTGATTTCAAGTGACGGGGATGATCGAATGGAGCCAAACGTCAAGACTCAAAAAAATCCCTAGGGTTTCCAGCAAAACCCAAAAAATCCCTGGACCAAAAATTAACCCTGCCCCCGCAAAAAATCCCATTTACAGTTCAGAAAGGGGTAATGCTATGACACAAAGAAAAACTTTGGAAATGGGACACTCGTGTTCCGTTGAAGTCTTGTACACGGCCGGGCACACGGGACAATGCAGACTATTGTATAACACGTGCGATGTAAAGCGACACAGAACTACGCAGCCAGGGCACAACGATTATCTTTAATACCCCCCAAAAATCCCTGCTCAAATCAAGCTACCCAAAAAAATACATGCCAAATTTTCATACCCAAAAAAATCCCGGGAATCGAAAATTTCAAACCCCCAAAAAACCTTCGATCATCCCCGTCACTTGAAATCACGAGTACCCCCCCCCCCCCGATCTCATCCAGGGGAGAGTAGAAATACTCCTAGTCGCTTCATGCCACAGAGACCGAAATGAGCTCCTACCTGATGGGCCACTTGGTTGCAAGTGATAAATTTTGGAGTTCATCAGATCAATCATTCACTCCAGATTCTCAGTTAAATCGTCTATGTTTTCCTTGTTATCTCAAATCCTCTGATCCCTTATTCCTTTCTCCTGCGGCATAAACATTCCACAAAAATCAACACTGCAAACGTTACCTTCACATCATTGTCAGATCGCATGAAACATCGAAGACAAATGAGGAGAGACCGTTAAGGATAAAACCACTTCTGGCACTTCAGTCTGGTTAGCCTGGTTTCCATTTTCTTTTCAGTTTGTTTTTCACTATACCGTGCCCCTGTAATTTACCGTTAAAAGGCATACAATAAATTATTCGTTGTGACTTGTGTTACAGGTTAGTTCTGTCGCTTAATTAAGTGTTTATTCTGGAAGACAAAGTAATCTGTCAAACACGAGAGACTGTGTTTCAGCGGGATATTCAAACACCGAGAAGAAAGTTGAAAATAGGTACGACGCACAGCTGAGTATTTTTGACGAAATTCGAGGTATTTGGATAGCCGATGAAACACTCTCTCGAATAATATATGTTCTCAAACAAAACAAACACTAATTAGAAGTACACGGAGAAGTAAAATCGTCAAAATCTATGGTAATTAAGACCGGCTATCCAAACCTCCTTTACGGTGATTTTCTCTGTTTTAACTTGATGAGAGGATTCTCTCGACATTAATTGGTACAAAATGTGTGTAGCAGGAGTGAGACATGCTGAACAAATGGGTGCAAGGACATGGGAATGATTGTGCTGTCGCTGTTGTTCTTCTAGCTGTGAGCCATAAATAAAAGGAAAATAATATAAAATTCCTGCATGTAAGGCACCAACAAAAACTTTGTCTTTCCTGAGTTCTGATTTCTATTAGCCATTTAGCAATGTTTTCTGCATCGCAGACCCATTCATGCCCACCATTTTATTGTCCGCCTCAAGCAAAACTCAACTTCTCTGAGAAATTACTTGTTTAGAGTTTGTTCGGTCAAATTAAGATGGACGATTATTAAAAAGCTACTGAGTAACAGCTCTTGTCTTTCATTATACGGCGCATCAGCATCTCGACTTCTTGTCTTCAAAAACGGCAGTATTGATTGGTTCTACATGTATTGCTGTTTCTATCTTAGATTTCTGCCTTGCGTTAATAAACTTGTGCAGCGTTTTAATACTCATACGACATCTTCATGTCGTGCTTCAAGTATTTTTTCTATGTACTTATACTGTTATTGAGGGGGGCTTTGGAAGTTTCGGTTTTCTGGATTTGGCCAATTTTGGGGCGGTTTTTCGGTTTTTACACTTGAAATTTGCAGTTTTTCGGTTTTGGTGGCCTGTGCTGCTCATAGGTTTTCTTCAATTTTAGTCATTAGTTTACGCATTCTGTCAAAAATGATCACTGTTTTTAGGATTTTTCTGTCACATGCATTTTTTGTTTTTTTCTGGTTTTGCTAAGGGAAGGTACACCTTGCATTCGCATTCCACTTCAGACGTCGTGCTTCTGCTTTGCCGAACTACGCGACAATGGCACGGCAGCGAAACTTCGTGCTTCTATCGGGCAAACTTCATAAATTATATTAATGTATTTTGGCGAGATTACGTTTCCACGGAGAGTTAGGAGGAGAATTGTTACGAGGCTTAAGTGAATCCTTAATTTCGCTCCACTCTAGCACGATGCCTGAATCAGAGTTGTTCACGTCTCCTGCCGTGCCAACCTCGTTCCCAGGGTCTCTCTGCTGTGCTGCAGTCGCACCAAATAATTGCAATTGGCCGCTTTTACGCTAGAGACGTTAAAGTTGTCTAGACAACATTAACGTCAAAGACGTTAAAGGCGTCTGATATAAAAGCGAGACGCATTTAAGAACACGGCCTAACTAAGAAAAAATACTTTTCTTTATAAAAAAGACTTGGTTGTACACTCGGACGACACTGGAAGCAAGCAACTTTTAGCGCGTCAACATACGAACAAATCTACTAGATGGTAACATTGCAGGCAGTTAAGGGCTTTACGTTTTTATACTAGACATGTTCAACGTCTCAAACGTTAAAGGCGACTGATAAGAGCGTCGTTTAGACGCTCTTAAAAGAAGACGTTAAAGTAGACAGACGTTGAGGGCGTCTTCCTTATTTTTCGTTTTTATACTAGACGTTAAAGCCGTCTCGAGAAAGCTTTAACGTCCGAGACAGCATTATTTAGTTCGGCACCGTCCGGCACGGCACAGACGGCAGAAGCACGACGTTTGAACTGGCATTATACCCAGTCTCTTTAGTCTCTTTAGCAGCCTTTATTTGGGTCGAAACAGACTATGAAAAGCTAAAGATTATATCAAACATTTCTCAAATATCAGATAATGATCGATAATATATCGTGGACTTTGACCTTAGGCTGTGGACCATCGAGTTTCTATAGCTCGATTGCGAGTTGTCTCTCTCCCTTTATCGTCGCGGGAATGGCCGTTTTTATGCAAGGGACGTTAATGTCGTCTCGGACGTTAAAGCTGTCTCGAGACGACTTTAACGTCTAGTATAAAAACGAAAATAAGGAAGACGCCTTTAACGTCTGTCAACTTTAACGTCCTCTTTTAAGAGCGTCTAAACGACGCTCTTATCAGTCGCCTTTAACGTTTAAGACGTCAAACCTGTCTAGTATAAAAACGTGACGCCCTTAACTGCCTGCCATGTTACCATCTAGTAGATTTGTTCGTATGTTGACGGGCTAAAAGTTGCTTGTTTCCAGTGTCGTCCGAGTGTAGAACCCAGTCTTTTTTATAAAAAAAGTAATTTTTCTTTGTTAGGCCGTGTAATTAAAGGCGTCTCGTTTTTATACCAGACGCCTTTAACGTCTTAGACGTTAATGTTGTCTAGACAGCTTGAACGTCTCTAGCATAAAAACGGCCAATATCATTACGCTCACTCGCTCGATCCGTCCGTGGCTAGGCCCCTACGCCGCCCTCTGTGTATTGAAATGCCTCTAATACCTTATTCCCTGGAAGACATGTTCATTCACTATGTTAAAATCAAGGTCTACGATTGCGCTATACTACAGAGGATCATAACGAGAAAAAAAGTACAAATATTTATTTGATTGTACACTTGTTCTTTTTTCCTCCTTTGCCGCTTGTCTGATCTCTCAGTAACAGGCGCCTGTACCAGTGGTACAAAGCATTTGGTATTCTACTTGGAGTCCGGGTCACGGCAGTGAGGATGGGGGCTGTGGGCGCAGTACTGAGGGAACCCTTTTTAGAAGCAGTAACAGTAAGGTCATTTGTATGCAAGAAAACATGTGTAAGCCTTTTTCGTGCTTTTCATTCCTTTATTGCCAGTCGTATGGCCGTGATTCCCTAAATCTGCGGAGTGTTTGATTGCGTTTAAAGTGCCCCTAACCCCTAAAATGTTTCTTAGCCGGCAAAAAAGTCATTTTTGTTCTGATCACATTGGTGAAAAAATTATGGTCGTACGATTTTTCCTTGATTTTCTGTGAATTTTTAAAATTCGAAAAATACGCGCCACTGTGGTTTACGGCCGAGTTACAAGGAGAATGAGCCGAGTCGGTCTGTGACGTCAACCGGGGAAGGCATTTCGCTTGGATCATGGAGAGATAGAGGGTGAAGACACTGCAGATCAGAGGTCACGAGGGATTGTTCAGAGGAAAACATTGTTACAATGCGTTATATGTGTGTTGTAACGAATTGCCGTAATGTGGTGGATCTGTCTAAATGTATATTTGTACACAACATACCTTCCTTTGGCGATTAAACAACGATTTCGTGAAAATACAACAGGCCAAGTAGGAACCGATTCAAGCACCAGTTTCTCAGGAATATGCCTTGATGGAAACTGTTAAATGATCGGAGCGTTATTATTTTTTATCGATCTTGTGATTACATCTCATATCTCCCTTGAACTAGCGAATACAGTCTTTCCGAACTGGAAACTTGTGTTATATCGCAGTGTTTTGGTTGTCAGCCGCTCTGATTTCATCACAGGGCGCCCATACAAGCAGTGTGTCTGTTTATGTTCGAAATATAAAGAAATGTATGGGAGATATTGAAGAGTCTTAATATCGTAAACTTATATAGAGGAATGTCTAAGTTAAAGCTCAAAATAAATGTAAACGTACCTCAGTTGCCGTGTATTGTCGTTTCTGTGGCTCTAAATGGCGAATTTGAGCGATTTGGTGGGTTTTGCGTTACTGTTACTATACGTTCTAAACAATCAATTTAAATAAAAACAAACAAACAGACAACCAAACAAATAGTAACAATTTTAAAAAAATAAATAAACAACGCCGCCGCTCTCACGCGACCTTGGGAGTCCTGTGTCTGTGATTTTGTTTGTAGCCTGGCAACCGTCGAGACTATTTGAAGCCGCAGCAATGTGACCATTTCTTATCACGGTAGGCAAGATTAAGGTAAGAAATAACTCCAAGTATTTAGTAAACTATTTACTCTTCTAGTTTTCCTCCAGATTTTTCCCGATAACGATTTATGAACGATTTATAACGATTTTTTGCAGCTAGAAACTGTCTTCAAATTGCTATAGCTAATATCTAGAGGCTTAAAACAATTATTTCACCGGATTGAGACCCACAGGCAAACATTCAGGATCAACGTTCGAGATATAAATAATCGCGGCGTGAAAGGTCAAAATGTCAAGCGATTAGCTCAGGTGTCTGGTTTCAAGACGCTGTCAAATTTTTGCGTTTTATTTACCCAAGCTAAATTTGCGATAAAAAGTGAGATGAGGTGATACTTTTATCCAGAAAAATAGTTTTGGGAGGTAAATCCATGTACGAGATTGACTTTTTGGTCCACGAATTTGACCTAACTTTGGACGTGACGCGACATCGCCGTCGCGTATAAGTTTGAAAATTTGTGAAAAATTCAGGTTCAAATTACATGTTGATCAGACAATGCGAAATAAGTACTAAAACATTATATTTTAATAATATGGGTTAGCTTTTCCAGCCACGCACAGTATTTTGGCTTGCCAGCCTTCGCAAAAAGTGCAATTGCAGGGCCGAGTTTGGCTCTTTTAGGGGCAAAATACGAAAGGCGGTTCGGAGAAGAAAATAAAAATCCAAATAACCTCAAAGTTACTGTTTGAAACAAGTTAGTAAAAACCTTCTTCCTGACAAATTTTCAGAAAATCGATTTTTTCTATCTTGCATAGGTACAGATGACCGTCGCTCTTAAGTCGCTCTTAAGATTTGTACTTCCGCAAAGGACGGCGACGTCAATAATTCGAACTTCGTAAAGGCCATTCTCAGAACGTGTCAGAAGCATTGACATCCTTAAGACTATAAAAGACATGGTATATATAAATCTTGTCCTATTAAGCTTAAACGATAGTGATCAGCGATGTTGAGTTTCTTTTTCTTTATAAGCGAAGCAAACATCATCATCAGGCTGTAAATATTCTAAGAGTAGCCAGAATTTCCGTATGAAAAAAAATTAAACGAACAATCTAACCGCCCTGCTTTAGATGGCTCAGTTATGCCAGGTACTAGAGCGTTCGAGAATTTTGTCGCCGGAGAATCCTGACTTCTGGTGAATACTTAATTGCTTTATAAACTTAAAACAAACATTGCATCAAGTTCCGTTTAGCATAAAACACGACTAAACATCAGTTTGAAAATGTGACGGTATTTTAATTTCCCGATAGAAGCTTTCATGGCATTCATTCTTACAACGTCTTATCGACTGTACTTGCACTAATGTATTCTCAATGCCTACAGTTTGTATTTCGTTTTGAGCTTGCACACTCGTGACAGCGACTGAAACACAAGCGAATAGACGAGGGATACTTTTATTCACATTTTCCTATCTCAGCGCAGTGTACGCGATGACGTCATTGTTTAAGACCGAAAGTGCCTTCGGGAACACGTGAATGTTGTTGTTTAGCTGGAGAAGCCATTTTGAATTTTGTGTCGAGCGAATCTAAAGAAATCTGTGTAATCCTCGTCTGAGACAGCTGTAATCTAGAAGTAGAGCCTACGGAATCTCAAGTAAATACAGTCCAGTGAGAGAAATCTTGTACAGCGCAGTATTATACCCTGCAATCATGAAAAATGTGAACCTTAGAAACATTCGTATCAATATAACTGAAAATAAGGTCGACTGGAACATTTGTCGAGGCAAAACAAGAGTAAAATACTCCCGTTTTCGATGCGACGGCAAGACAGGCGAAATGACGTCCTCGACGAGACGAAAACAGCAGAGAGATGATTCGAGAGTTCTCGTACGCATGCCCGGTTGAGTAAATTTACTTCCGGTAGCCGTCCTAGCTTGTCCCGTCCTGGTATCTTATGGTCCCTATTGACAGCTTGTCACCAGGCGCTAAAATAATATTTTCAGCAAACAAGTACTTTCTACTAGGCTTAAATCATAATCCCGAACAATTTTGAATGCAACGTTTTTTGGAATACATATTTTATATTAACATAATCAGGATTCTGAAAAAGAATATATAAAAGGGAGTACGAATTCTCAAATTCATCACTTTTTACCAAAATGCATGGCACTTTTTACCTGAATGAATTGCACTTTTTACTAGAATGCATTGCTTTTAACCAGAGTGCACTGTGCCACTTTTACCAGAGTGCACTGCGCCACGAACAACACGAAGATGTCATACCGTCTTTTGGCGTGGATTCCAGTGAGAAATTTTGCTCTGATTTACCTATAAACCGATGTGAAGGAGATCGTGACTGACTTTCACAACTCTTATTCTCCTTTTTTTAAAATGCAGTTCGTGAAAGTTTGTAAATCTTGACGATTAATTGTGTCATTTCTTAGCAGTCTCGCCTCCGTGGTCGAACTTCTTAAATCAGATGAAGAGAAATCGTCGTTAGCAAAGCTTGTACAATAATTAGAACAACCGGAAACTGCAGGACACACGATGTACTCCTTTTCATCCAAACATGAATTTTGACTTAAGTTTTTGCATTTTCACACTTCCGGTGATGGACGCGTCTTCGATCGACACTGTCGACACTCTAGAGACATTAAAGCGTACCAGTACAGAATTTATAAGTGAGTTTTTTGCTCCTACAATTTCACATCTTTCGATCTTCATCTTTTCGATTTTCTGGTAAAGGGGAGGTAGATGTGTATCGTAAGTGTATGTGCTTTATTGTCTCAATCCCTTGTCACACCTCGCCATCGATGCGTCATGATGCATAAATTGATGCACACAAGGACAGATTTTAAGTGACACTACAATTTGACACTACTTTAAGAAATAAAGGCTATAATGTAAGACTTGGAACGCGCAGATAGATTAATGACTACGTAAAAATTTTCATTATCAACAGAATGTGCCGCAGCATTACTATCTTTTAGATACCCTAGTTTATATTATAGATATACGCACACATTTTGTTGCTAATAATTTTGATTGAACCGGAATATATTACTCTAACGTTAGCGAGTATTTGTGTAATATATATATGAACATTTATTTATTGTATATATAGCGAGAATCTTAGTTAATAAACCCTGCAAATAGAATTCGATATGTGCTATATTTTCACATGTGAAAAAGCGATACGTCCAATCAACTTCGCGTATAGCATTCTTCACATGTGAAAATATAACCAATCAATGGCTTAGCCAATCAGAGCAAAACACTCAAATGGCTTCCCAGAAGCGTGGTCTTGAAATCAGCGCCCGCTTGCAGTTTGTGCTTTTTAAAAACATGGCTGCGGCTTCCCGTTTTATAAGTTGACTTTCGGAAACAGCAGCGAAATACATCCAACATCTTGATCATTAGCACTTCAGCTTCAGTCAACAGTCACCTCAGCAAGTCTTATCTCTGTTTCAAGGGTGAACATTCAAGGAGGACTGAACAGTTCTACAGCTTAAGTAACTAGAGTCCGAATTTGTCTTTGCACAGCGCGAAGCGTCGTCATGGACAAACCAAAACATTTCACACTTTGTGTTTTAATACGAATTCCCTGTACTCTTTGTCCGCTTGCTCTGGACGGGAAAGCGAATTTGTTTTTTACTACGTTCGGTCTGTTACATTAGTCTTAAATTTTTTGCTGCACTACATGTAAGCTTATGTCATCGGGGAAAATAAAACTGATTCAAAGGATATGTTTAATTCTCTATATATATACAATAAACAAATTACAGCATAGAAAGTGCTTTGTACGGGTTTTTATTCACTCGTTGCAAAACTTTGAAAACTCACTCGTTCGCTGCGCTCATTCGTTCGTTTTGCAAAATTTTGCAACTCGTGAATACAAATCCGTACGTCGCACTTTCTATGAAGTAATCTATTTATATGAAAGGCATGCTTCCTCCTTACTTAAGTGTTGGTACAGATATAGAGAATTTCGAGTAAGATTTTATAGGGTTAAAATCAGGCGTTAATAACAACTGTTGCAACAACTTTGAGTGCCTTTTTTTTAAGGAAGAGCTCTCTTTCCTTTGGACGGTGCTTCAACGATGCTCAGTCTAGTTGCAAGTATTGAAGGTACGACCTTTATTTGATACATTGCTACTACAAGCCTACAGTGTATTAGATTGCAACATTATTATACACGTGGTATCATTTCAACGGCCAACGATCGATTACAGGTGCACTAATTTTGACTGTAACGATGTCTTAGAGAGCTTTCTAAACTAATGAGTTTCTCTGCAAAATTGATTTTTTGTAAAATGTTATTCTCTGAGAGGAAACAGAAAGTGTTCCTCCATCTATTAAGGTCACATGAACCACTTATTTTCCGTGGCTTTAAACTGAAGAATTAAACAAAGTAAATATTCAATTAACAAGTCATAGCAGTGGCAAACCTTAGTTAAGTGCAAATTGACACCCTAGACACTCCTTGCTTATTGACATACAATTTACATTAAAGTTATTGTCCTTGAAAAGCTCCTTTGGGGAAAGACATTAAAGTATGTAACTATGTATGTGTGTGTGTATGTATGTACGTAAGTTTAGCTGTTTTTATCTTCTCGGTTAAAAACTGTGTGAAAAACCAGATCATTTGGTGAGGATATCTGACCTTGAAGAGGAGAACAGAGAACTGACAAGAAGATTGGACGCTGTCGAAAATGCCCCACAAGGTACAGTAAGCTGAAAGAATGAAACCCTTGTAGAAACAATTGAAAATTCATTTATATGTATGACTTCCCCAGGTATTTCGCCATCGCTGCTTATCCATATTTGTTTGTTTAGAAAATGACATACTTTCACATTAGCTTCGTACGCAATCTTCTGGCGCGATTTCTCAGTTTTATGGACCACACTAAGCATTTTTCAGTCAGCTCTTTAACAGTCTTTCCTTAATCGGCTTAATAATATCGATGGGGGCCCTGTATCAATTTCAAACCTGCTAGGTGCTCGTTTTTTGCCTAGGTAAGGCTGGTTCCGAGATAGAAGGATGCTTTTACTCTTGGTTACAACTGTGTCATAGAATGACTTGAAGCACTCGTTAGGCTTTTGACACCTGCCGTTGCAGGTTGTTCATAAAGGTTTTCCTTTTATGTCTCCCAATAGACGTTCCCGTTTTGGAGAAAAAAAAATGAGGGTTACGACTTCTTTTGCTGTGTCCATTATATTTAGGAGCAACTTAGAGTTTTTTACTGGGTCCTTTACACTCAAACTTAATGAATGTCCATGAGAGTGAGTGGAATGGGCCTTGGGCTGAACGTCCTGGATTCTCTTAGCTAACATACTACGCCAGTTTTATGTCCAAGCATGTTACTTGTGCCGTCGTAACACGGCATGTCCTCTAAAGTAAGCTAATGATAACTGTAGCTTTAATAACACACCTTTAATCACCGACACTATCGTTTCCGCACCTGTATCAGGTTTGTTGAAAAAACCAAGAAAATCTTCAGAGACCTCCAGATGTTTATCAATCCATCGGATACATATTGTTAACTGTTCTTTGTTACTTATATCCGTGTCTTCGTCAGCGATAAGTGGGAAAAATCCACCACGGATATTTGCTACTAAATTGCGGATGACGTTATTTGCCATGATAGAAATAATTTCGTTTTGAATCTCGTGTAAAGTGTACTTATCTTCCTTCCTCTCTAACCATTTTAACAAGACAGGTTGATCCTTCCCTCTTAGTTTGAGCAGCTGAGTAAAGTTAGATTCTTCGTCGGTGTCTCTTTGCATCAGCATTGCTTGTCGAGCAAGGTTCTACAAACATTCTATAATTTTAAGCAGACAGAACCGGTTAGTCTCCATAGCTTTTTTGGCTGCATCGTTGGACATTTGGATGATATTTCCGCAACTATTAGGAATGCTTATTTGAAGCTGCATGGCCAGCTTGTGACACTCAGAAAGTTGATGTTCCTTGAATCGTACCAAAGCCTTCTTCCAGTTGGAAAATCCGTGCGAGATGAAAACCCATTCTTTATTTCTAGCAGCGCGCAGATTCAATTTTTCATTCTGTTTGACGCAAATGAAACACACCACAGAGTCGCTTTGCTCATTATAATGAAGCCAGGAAAAGTCATTGAACCATTTTGCTTGAAATGAGCGATTCTGTTTGCCAAATGTTTTCTTGGGAAAAGTACGTAAAGTTTGTTGGTTGAAACGGTTCTGTTATATGGAGATGAATGTCTATTGAAGACTGACTCGGTGATGCGGAATGTTCTGCCTCTAGTGGCTGGGTGGGGACCGTGGGGTTATGTGGTTGTTCAGCAGTGGATTTCGTAGCTTGAATATCAGTTTATCTGCAATTGGTTGGCAAGAATTTTTCCACGCAGGTACTAAAAAAAAACGAATTCAACTAGACAAAAGGAATGATCATATGTATGACATGTGATGCACAGCTCTGATAAAAAAAAAAAACAAACAACAAACAAACAAAAAAAAAACTACGCTCTGCAAAACCCCATTCACGCTTATCCAGTGATGAAATTTCATCTTCGTTCTCAAATAAACCAATGGCGTCGAGAAACATCGATCCAAGAACGAGTGAAAGTAGAAACGAGTTTAAATAACATTATTGCGCGGGCGAAAACCTAATCGTCTGTTCAGGAACAAACCTAGCGACAAACTGCCTCATCTGGTCGTGTCTGTACGAGAAAACCCTCGAAAAACAAAATTGAATCGAAATGGCCGACAAATCAGAATAAGGCTGCGTTTCCTAAGAGGTCTGCACATTTGACACAAAATAATGTAATGTACTTTTTTTGTAAAAGACAGTGATTTAATCTGTCAAAAAAGTGATGGGAGGGGGGGGGGGGGCTAAAGTGCCCCCAGCTCCACCCTCTGCGCGGTCCCTGTTAAGACTTTAAAAGGCTTTTTATCAATCCCTCTTCAGCTGCAACACAATTGTTCATTTTCTACTGGTTTGGTGCCTGATCAATTTGAAGTAACCAGATTAGTTCCAATTCACTAAAAAGGGTCAAAGGGACCTATTTCATTGCTCTCCATATTTGATAAATTAATTGAAGAATTAATGTATAATAGGATTATTAGCTATCTTGAGAAATTTTCGATTCTACACAATAATCAGTTTGGCTTTAGATCAAAACATTCAGCCACCCATGCTCTTCTCCTCTTGACCGATAAGATGCAAGGATCAATTGATAATGGCACCTACTCTTGTGGAATCAGCTAAGATCTATGTAAAGCATTTGATACAGTTGACCATAAAATCTTATTAGCCAAGTTGGAGTATTATGGCATACGTGGTGTTGAAGACAGTTTGTCTCTTCACTTGCTACTAATTCCGATTACCAAACTGTTACATGTGGAGTTCCACAGGGGTCAGTGCTTGGCCCTCTTCTTTTTCTTTTATATATAAATGATATGCCGAAATGCTCCAATATCTTAGAATTTCACCTTTTTGCTGATGATACAAACTTGTTTCTTAATAATCCTAACAGTTCTAAATATAGAAACCAACTTAAATGAAGAACTAGAAAAGGTAAGCCAGTGGTTATTTGCTAACAAACTATCTCTGAACATCGAAAAAACAGCTTTGTGGCATTTCATTCTCCGCAAAGAAGAATAGCTCAGAAGTTGAATCCTAGTATCTCCAATATGTCTGTTAAATCTGTTAATCAAGTGAAATATTTACGGGACTCATTTTTGATTCCAATGTGAACTGGAAACCATACTTACAGGAATTGAGCAAGAAGGTTTCAAGGGGTATTGCGGGAGTTCTATCTAAAATAGATGGTATATTAAAAAAGTGCAATATAAATTAAATTATTATTATTATTATTATTATTATTATTATTATTATTATTATTATTATTATTATTATTATTATTGCCGGGCTATCTTGATCGATATATTGTATATAACTCTGCTTACTAGCTGGCCTGGCATAGTACGAAACCTTTTTATTAATTAGTATGCTTAGACCAAAGGGAAAGACACATATGTAATGCATTTTTTTTCTTCTTTTTATTTATAATGGTCTAGTACAGAACGAAACTTTTTTAGTCTTTTTTTTTTAATTTAAATGATTCATTATTGTATGATTTTTATTATTGTAAATTTAAGATTCTTCTTTGAATTTCTTAATAAAGTTTTGGTGTGTTTTATTATTTTAAAAAAAAATTATTATGATTATGATTATTATGATTATGATTACGATTATTATTATTATTATTATTATTATTATTATTATTATTATTGGGTCTTAAGGCTTTTTTTAAGAACTGCTTTTTGAGGATTACCTGTTGAATACGAGACGAACCTGGACCCGATGTTTCTGCTGGTTAAAGATCTTCAATTTAATTTGCTATCTTATCAGTTTACGAGATTAGTAAATCTAAGGTAACCTTACGGTCAAATTAAAGGCTTTTTGATGATGAGTGAATCATGTTTCAAAAACCCTTGTTTAGTATACGACTACACTGATATCGGGTGTAAGTCAATCAAACATCAACGTTATCAAATTAGACTACAAAGAAAGTGATGCGTACCTTCTGTAACAGAGACAACCTGTTGGCACTCAGCTTGGTAATTATTTTGTCTCTGATTATTTTTACTTTGTTGGAACATTGTGTTACTGGTATTTGTCGAAAATTCTTTTGTCTTCAGAACTTAGAAAAACAGTGCCTTGCTATAAGCAATCTAAATTGTGTTTTAAGTAAATAAATTTCAATACACTCGCGTAATAGTCGTCGCTATTCAAATTTCAGTTTCTTTTAACCGTAGCCGAAAAATAATGTATCTTTATGCAGCTTTTTACGCTGATCATACAGCATACGCATAAGGCTTTTTTTACGTCTTGTTGGCAAATTTATCTTGTAAACTGAATTTAGTTAGTTGATGATTTCAATGAAGCCGACTCTATTTAGAAGTCTATGCATGCCTTTTAGGTTGTCATTAGTTTCAAGCTGACTTTATTTAGCCGTCTTTATTTTTTCCTTACATGATGCAATCGAGTATTGCGCTAGTATATGGAACGTACTCCGTTCATTGTAATACTGACGATTTACATCTCGCTGGACTACAATTTATATATCAAAGTTCTACGGTTTTACATCAAGAGTTGTATACCTAGGACGTATAGAGAAGTACGGAGAATAAACCTGTGAAGTCCAAGTTCTCTGATTGTCCTGATTTCAGTTGTAGCAGATCTGATGGTACTTTGGAACCCGTGACAAGTTCCTTTCCCGTAGCAAGCGAGTCGCTCCGAGCTAATTCCTAGTCACGAGCAAGCCCAGTTGTCCAGCCAGTTAAGTCTCTTACACGTTCGTTTTCCCCAGTTAGAGTTCAGAGCGGAAAACCCCGTTGTCACAATTTTGCCCTATCTGGTGAAATTAAATCCGACCTAGTCTATCTTGTTGTCAATGGTAAATTTAAGGGGAAAAAATCCATGATGAGTTGCGCGACTTCTTATGGTTAACACGAGCTTTTAGTTGGCAGTTCCGCTTTTCTGGTTTAGACTCAAATTTAACGCCCTGTTGAATTTTTTTTTTAATTCCTAGTGAAATCCAGGTTTCACTAGGTCTGTTGCAGAGGGTTGTACCAGTGTAACATGGCCATGTACCTACATCTCTCTGCTAAGGGTCTGGTGTGGCCATTCATATGCTGATGACATTCACAAAGTAATTATTAAAACTATTCTAAAAATCCAAGAGAAGATACGAATTTTATGTTTAAGTTGCGAAAACAACATCTCACTTCTCTAGTGAGCGCAGCAGTAATTTTTGCGATTAAGTTTGAAATTTTCTGAGGAGAAATCATAACACAAAAGTTAAAAAAAATATAAACACCTGAGCAATAACGCTTAACGCAAGCAAACTTCACAGGATCTTACAGAAAGTCTCACTGAAGTGCTATATCTTTCAAAAGGGGTTACGGTGATTGTTTTTGTGTTTTAAGGCATGAACGTGTCAAGAAAAATTGGCGAACTCATGAAGAAAAACTTAGAGCTGGAGGAGAGGCTGGCCGCCAGTGAGAACGCAAGAGAACTTTCCAATTTCGAGCTAAAGGAGTTAAAACAGGAAGTTTATTCCATCAAAATGAACATGGAGGTAACCCGTGAAGTCTTTCCACACTCATCCGCATCATCGGGTGCACTGGCCAGTGAGTATTGCATCAATATATAGCTATTAAAACCTCAGTTCTAGCATCCTCGTTCGCATACCGTATTTCATATCGCTTCTAAAATTGTTCAAGTAAATGTGATGTTTCCTGATTTTAAAATTTACTTGGACCGAGTAGAGTACAATTCAGGGAGTAAACGGGCGAGTCCGATTTGAAAATACGAAACCGATTACTCCCTGAATCGTACGACACGGGGACCAGTTACTAATTAATCGAATCAGAAACATATTTCGGAAATAAAAATTTTTTTTGGGAAGTTCTTTTGACCGAAAATATCTGTAGCGCTTTTCATAAGTTTTGAAAACTAGGGGAAACATTGCAAAGAATGCTATTAAACAACCTCGTTCCCAGGGTCCTCTCTCTACTTCGAGCTATTAAAGCGCGCGTAATTGACGTGAGAATCACGTGGGTATCCAGCTATAGACTTGCATTGGATATCCATTGGATACCTGTAATTGGACACCCACGTGATCGCACGCCGAGCAAGTGACAAATAGGCACGCGGAGAACCAATCACGATCGAAAATTTCGTTATAGACTCAATTAACAAGAATATGTACCCTTTTACTAACCGAGTTCGAGGGTCGTACTGTAAGTAACGGACGGAGTTTATCCCTATCCATTTATGGCCCAAGCGCGAAGCGTGGGCCATAAATCGAGCGGAAAAAACGAGGATCCGTAACTTACGGTACCGACCGAGAAGACGAGGATAGTAATATATTTACAATACCTCTACTGTGCATGTGTCTGACGGGTTCTGGAGCGATTTCTATTCACGCAGAACGGCTTCAAATTTCTTTCTCATCTCGAAAACAAAACGAGTCAATT
>JAHPZR010023972.1:5000-7500 GCA_019787425.1 Platygyra sinensis
TTTTCGTCCATCGTATCTTGATTAAAAATACATCACCACTGTTTGTGTTATAGTTTTAATCATGTAGACACAAGTTGGCCATTTGGTGTTCTTGTATACCAGCATGTCAATCGAGAGCAGTATTTTGAATATTTCTGCCCTGGGACTCCTTGCTCAATCCGTTAGCTTTTGTACAGATTTTACAATACATAAGTTACCATCTCTTATTTGTACACCAGCCAAGTGTACTTTTTCAAATCCGGCTTGAAAAGGTTTTGTCCTTTGTAACTGAAAAGATTTTACTTTATAATACAAATTAAAGGAAGTGACACACTCCAACACCAACCCACAGTCTGCCAAGTTCTTTACGCATAGCCAACAGCTCCCACATGTGTTGTGTGGAGCTGGGGCTTTAATAAAGGGGTGCTTTGCTGTCTATGGCTGCCACTACCTGAGTGATATGGCTGTGTGCATGCCAGATCGTGGGTTGGTGTTTGAGTGTGTCACTTGCTTTTATTTGTGCAAAAAGAGTTGCCTTTGTTGTAGATTGTGTCAAATGTGTGCCAATTCCCATAAAAAAACAGGATGACCCACCCCTATGGGTAGCTGAAAAATTGCATGACCCACCCCTTACCAAGGGTTCAAAAACTGATGACCCACCCCCTCTCTGCTCCGGCCCACCTCCCCCAATACTTTTTGACCAGTCCCTAAATGTTGCAAAAAGAATATAAACTATTAAGAATCCTGACTGGTGGGAGGCTCACCAGTTGACTTTATACACAGTGCAGTCAAGAAGTTGAACTTGGGACTATTAACAAATCCAGATAGCAGTAGAGAGGAGGATTTCAACCAGGAACCTCCAGATTTAAAATGCAGCACCCTAAACCACTTGGCAATCATGCTGCCTTCCTCCTTTGAGTCTCAATGCAACCATACATGCAGATTGAGGTTTTTAAGCTGTATATGTGCTTTGTTATTAGAATTAAATTCATTTAAGGTGTTGCTGCATTGTAATTTCAAGGGGTTGTCCCTTCAGGATGTGTATGCATGTAATTCCCAACTATAATTTTATGTAGTTGTAAATGCAGTCAACCAATAGTGAAATAGCGTGTATGAAAATTGTAGATTGGGTATAAGCACTAGGAAAACAAGATTAAGCTGGTATCTGAAAGTTTGTCCCTCATTAAACAAAGATATGTACTTTTAATATCACTATTGAAATAAATTATGTACATGAAATAGAATTTGGAGATCAAGAATTTTGTTTATCAGTATTACCTCAGAGGAATGATAGAGCTCTTAAGGTAGCTTCATAGGGGCTGGGGTAATCATATGGTGTTGTGTGCAGATTACTTGACTTTTCATCCTCAGTGTGTGTGTGTGTGTGATGGCAAAATTACAGGGAGCACAAAATTCTTTACTTAAGGACGTTCGTGCCCATTGCTACTGCGCATCTCTAGTGCGCACGCTATTCATTGGTCACGCGCGTGTACCTCATTTGAAGCGCGCGCACGGAGTCGAAAACTCAACAAAATATAGGGCTGATGACCTTTGCGTTAACTTTGTGTGCGAATATTTTTGTTGGATGCTCGGTGACCCCCACTTTTTTTTCTGCAGATGACTTCCTTTTCTGATTCTTTCCATTATACTAAAAAACAAAAAAAATCTGTACGTGGGAAGTTTCAATTATTTCTCATACACTATTCAAATAGGGTCGAATTGGTACGTGGATACATGTGTGCGTAACTTAGAAGTTTTATTTTTTAAGGTTAATTCTCGCTGAGTTAATGACATGTAGCAAAAATCTATCAAATAGGCCTATATATGCTGTTTTAAACACACAACTTAGATATGATTCTTCAACTTAAATATATGCCGATAGTAATGAATCCGGCCAGAATTGCCTCGAATGACTGGAAATCCAAGAAATGCTATGGTCTGAGCTGCGCCTTATCTTCAAAACGAGTTCGGTGACCCCCGATTTTTTTTTTTACGTTTTTAATCCAACCTTATCACTTTCTACCTGCAGTCAAAGTTTTAAAAAAATCTGTGCGTGGGAAGTTTTTGAGCGCGAACGTCCTAAGAATTCAAATTAATTCAGCTGTGGCGCCCTGTGAAACATGACTGAAGATTACCCTGGAAACGTTAGATTTTGGGTTAATGTCTTTGGGGGGTAAACCAAATCTTATTCAACTAATTAGTAAGAGAAATAACGTTTTCTTTGCCTTAGCTAAAGTTTTCATTTTCTACCAGCCCTTTCCGGGTTTCTAACTTCAAACATGTGAGCAGGTTTGTATTTGTTGCTGCCATCTTCATATTTTAAAGCAGGCTTTGGGGTTGTGTTGTGAGTGCTTCCCAGTGACGTGTATCCCTGGTCATATAGACAGCAGTATGGAATATTGCACTCTCTGATCATAGACCACAGATCAGCGTGATGTTGTAGGGCCAGTCTGGGTCTGTTGGAGAAAAAGTGCGTAGTCACTCAGCATCTGAAAAAGGGTCATGCCTTCTAGTACCCAAC
>JAHPZR010023974.1:0-13314 GCA_019787425.1 Platygyra sinensis
AGCAAACTTGCATCCAAAACCTAGCCCGCCATTGTGTTATCCTTGATGGACTAGTCATGTATTCAGATGAATTCCTTGATGACCCAGGCCACTTTCATATCTTTGTCCCTGATAATAAAGATCTGAAAACCAAACTTCTGTGCGCATACCACGACTCACCTATTGGAATGCACAGAGATCGAGATGCAACCTACCACGCCTTTGCCCAAGATTTTTATTGGAGAGGGATGGGAAAGGCAACAAAGCGCTGGGTTGCAAGATGTTTAGAATGCCTAAGCACAAATCTGCTAACCAGCAACATGGTCTTATGTACCCACGTTTCTAGGACAAACCAATGAATGTACTTGGAATTGACTTTGTTGGGCCATTCCCTAATTCCACCAATGGAAACTGTTACATCTCCACCGCTGTTTGTCCATTCTCTCACTTCCTGCCAGCAATCCAGACACCAGACTGAAGTGCTGCAGCAAGAGCACTATTTGACAATGTATTTCTTAAGCTGGACTTTCCATCCACCCTTCTCAGCGATCGTGGAGGAGAATTCTTGAATGCTGTGTTGCGGGAAGTTTCAAACCTGCTCTACAGTAAACAAGTGTTTACATCTAGTTACCGACCCCGAGCTAATGGCTCAACGGAACGTGTTCATCGCTTCTTGAACTCTGCCCTAGCCATTTTTTGCATCCAAATGGCAAAAACACTGGGAAAGCTACCTTCAGTCCACTGTGTACTCACATAACACCTCAACTATTGATGGCGCTAATGGCCTAACTCCATTCTTTCTCATGTTTGGTCACAATGTGACATCTCCAGAGACAGTCGCTCTTCAGCTCCCCAATCAGCCAATCAACAAGAATGACTATGCAAAGTACCTAGTTCAGAGGATCACAGAGGCCCATAAATTATTCTGTAGCATTAAGAAAGATTTGCGGAGATGACAAAGAGATTACTATAATCTGTCTGCTAATCCAAGAGAATTTAACGTTGGACAAGAAGTCCTAGTCAGGAAATCACCACCTGCAAATGTTGAAAAAGAATCAGACACGAAGCTAATCAGAAGATATGCTGGACCATACAATATCACCAAGCGCGCCAAGAATACTGACTTATATCGTCTGAGGCACAGCATAACGAATAAGAACTGATACCAATCCCTGAAGCAGAACCAAATGACCTGAGAGAATCATCTGAACAGAGTGTGCCTTGCCCAGCTCAAAATCAAGATCAAGAGTGGCAATACAAAGCTGGCCAGTTTCTCATGTTCCTTCATAAGAACAATGAACAAGCAGACAAAGGAATCTCATTGAAACTAGCCCAGTATCTAGACCCCATAGGCAAGGCCCCAGTTAGCGAAGCCTGCAAGCATCTGTACTCCGTTTTCCCAGCGTCCAGACAACTTCTCATCAAACTTGGAGAATGCGAGGTCTCACAGCACATTGTCCGTATCTCTACCAAAAGGTGACCCATCTGGAAGAGCTTACAATCAGGTCCTAGATAGCCTGCAAACAGGCTCTCCGTATGGGTTAATTATTCTGAGATTTGCTTTTTGAACGGCACACGGGTGGGCGAGAGAGGGAGAACCTGCAATGTTCCTTGTACAATTTGAGTATTTACGTTCAGATTCTGAACGTAAATTGCTGATTGGCTAATTCGACTTGACACATGTCAAATACTACCATTTGCATTCAACCGTGAAGCGTGAATGGTTTTTCGCGCATGTTTATTTTTCAAATGAAGCTTGGTGTCATGCGACTTCAGGAAGATGGAGGCGCTAAAACTGAACAAATTTGGACGATCCTATCGCACTGGAACATAGGCGGCACAAGCTTTTGTTGTCGGAGGAGTTATATTTTTTACAATGCGAACGATCAGCCTTGTGAAACGTGACAAAGTTACCGCCGTCATCTACTATTACACAACGACCGAGTTTCATTACGCAAAACGTGACTCTCCCCTTTCAGAATTTGGAGGTGTCAACATTGAGGTCAGTTTATATTGTTCGTACACAAATATTAAAATTTCGGCTAAAAGAAGGGCTAAATTGGGCTAAAATGTCAATTAACGTTTTTTTCCCATACATAACAACCATACGCTGAGTCACGTTTCGCGTAATGAAACTCGGTTGTTATGTAATAGTAGATGACGCGAGCTGAAAGTCATCCCTTCAAAGCATGGCACAATTTCAACAGGGAACACTTTTATAAATCGAGCGGTTTGCTTCCAGCTTTTCGTCAAAATGTTTTCTTTGGAGTTTCTGGATTCGAGTTCATAGTAAAAACAAGCGCTCATGTATCATTTTTGACATCCATCCTACAGGGTCATTTTCGCTTTCGTTGTGATTGGTTCATTTCAATTTAATAACTTGACAGGTCAGTCAAGCGGAAAGGAGGCAGAACTCAAATCGTACAAGGACCATTGCAGGCTCTCCCTCTCTCGCCTGCCCGTGCGCCGTTCGAAAGCAAATCTCAGAATAATTAACCCATATGGAGAGCCTGTTTGCAGGCTAGGTCCTAGATAAAGTCACCTAAGAACGATTTAATGCTCGACAAGGACTCCTTGTCGGAGAGATAGTAGAAACTGATGATGTGCGAGACTCTGTTGTTGTGCACACCTATGCCCCAACAGGACGCCGCACAAGACTAGCTAAATCTCGCACGTGGAAACCAGTTTTTAACCATGACTTGTCTAAGAAATCTGTTCCTATGAACAAAAATAAGCGTTTAATGGACTATAGTCCGCACTTTGAATGCGTCGAGTTCAACCAAATCGTTACAGTGCGAGATTCGCTTGAGGAACTATTGTCTGTTAGAGACATGGATGAAGCAGTCGTTCATTTATTTGTTAACGTGAGGTTATAATTTGTTTAGGTCTCGCCTATGACTATTACGACCAACCAGTTGTACTCTAGTTTTAAGGTTCTTTGCCTTTTGAGTTTATTTTGTCATGCGCACCTCGTCCCTGTTAGTAAGGAGGGAATGTAGCCGTTTTCTATTGTTGTAATCATAGTGTTGCCCATGTATGGAACTGGCGGCTATCACGTGCGGATTCGTAATAAAGCAAGAACCACATTGTTGTTATTGCAAGACTACTAGTCGTATTCTGACTATATTTTCCCCACTACAGGGGGAGGGGGTGGAGAAGGTTGCCTTAGTCAGTATATGCAGATCAGGCTCCAATATTATTTTACAAAGACTTCTTCTTTAAGAGAACTGGCCTAGTCTATTTGCCTGGGTCCATTATAAGATTCTCAAAAACATGCACAACCTAAGCTACAGTGGGTCGGGATATTTGGTGCAAAAAGTTATATTGGTAAAAACTTTGGATACTAAGAAGAAAAAATGTGGCACTCTGGGCAGAAACAAAACATTCGAATTTAGTTTCTGCCAAATAGTGTAAGTTATCACAGAACAAAAATCTCATGCATCATTTTCACCTGCTTGACCATTGATTCAGTGAAATGCATGTTCAGTGGACATACCAAAGCTAACAAGCTAACGACTGATTGTTATAAATGCAATGATTAGATTATGATATATGTATATTAATATTACCACCATTCTTCTTCATATCCATCTTCATATTTAGAAAATGTTTCATTTTGACTAGGATTGGGCTGGCAAGGCAAGCTAACCTGATCTCCAATACAGTACAATTCAAACATTGGATGCACTTCTCCTTGGATTCTCCTCCATGTGTCAAGCTGTGTGGTACATTGATTGTACATCATCAATAACTTATTATCACAGTCCAGGTAAAATTCAATTACATCATTGTTCATACAGTTGGTGATTGTACTCTGCTGGCGTTGTGATGAACCCTCATATTTGTGTCCTGAACTCCATGTCCACTGGGAATAACCAAGACACAAGTCTTGTGGACTTACACCAACCCCAAAAGCAAATCCAGCTGTGAAATTACCTGATATGCAAACTTTCCATGAATGCTTACCAGAACTAAAATGAGAAGATCCAAAAACTACCATCTTGTTGTCAGAATTGTAGACTTCTTGATAATGCTGGCGTCTTTTAGCACGTCTCGTCACATTACGTCTAACAGTTTTCTCCTGTTGAAAGTATTCCTGAATCGTTGCTTTCATATTATTCTCAGTGAACTGAATGTAGTGAGAGGGCCTGTCATGTGGATACTGGTATTCATTGTGTACCTCTACGTAGAGATCCCATTTTTCATTACACCATGCAAAAGAACTTCCCCTCACATGACAACCACTGAGTTTCACTGACAACTGGTACTCCATAACTCCATGGACTGGAGTAAAACAGAAACTGTATGTGCCATTTCCACAGTCCACAGCTGGATTATTAAAAACCACTTCACCCTCTTGTGTGGAGATTTCTACTTCAAAAACATCACCACCTTCTGTTTGTTTCCTTCCATTCCAGTCCTTAGCAGTTATCAAGAATTCAATCAACTGCCCATTTAGCGTGTTGTACATAACACCCTCTGATCCATGGCCCATTGTTACTGTTGATGAGCCAGCATGTGTGAACACATCAGAGACATCACCAAAGCTTGGCAATGCCTGTTGCAGCTGATAATCAGGGAGAAACTTAAAGTGATCATGGGCACTTGGTTCCAGCTGCCAACTGGCAGAATTCAGTTCTTGTAATCGGCAAGACATTTGCTTGCGCATGTTCAAAATGTCAACTTCACTTCCATGTTTCAGAGCTCTTTCTGTGAATTCAATGCTGCTCTGCACACTTCCTAGAGCTGTTTCCAAGTCCCCTTGTTGTATTTCCAGGGACTTCAGTTTAGCCTTCTTAAGTTCTTCAATGCTACAAATCAACTCATTACAGCGAGTATTTAGACAAGCTGTTAGTTCTTGAAAACAGTCTAAGACTTCTTTCACAGTTCGTTCTGCATTGGATTGGACACTTCTTTTCACTTCTGCAACACCATCTAATGCCTCCTGCAGTACTGATGCCTTTGTTTTCGTTTCTGACAGAATTTTCAACACACTCTCCTTGCCTTTTGAGAAAGCATCCTTAACAAAAGTGTATTTGTGTTCACGATGCTTCACAATAGTGCAGTCTCTACAGATAGCTTCATCACATGTCTCACAAAATAGCTTGAGGATCTCTCCATCATGTTCTTTACATAAGGATGGACGTGTGACAGCTACAGGTCCCTCTTCTTTGGCTTCTTCAAGAGACATCAGACGATGTGTTTTGGTGCTGCGTCCTCGTTTATGTCCAGCAGTGCAAAACTCACAAAGGAAAAGGCAACATGTAGCACATCTATTGACAGGAGGGTCACCACTATCACAATTATCACAATCAAGACTGCTACTGCCAGAATCTCCATGGAGAGAAACCATGGACAACAAATTGTTTAGAAAGAAATTGACTGGCAGGGAACCAACTTCTCCCTTAGAGATCTGTGGGAAATATAAAAAAAAAACTTTGTCCAATAAGCTCTAGGTACAGACCTAAAAACAGTGCTTTCAGTAACATTTGCAGTGCACAGCTGATGTCCTACATGCAATCCTAAGTTTTCATCATTCAGTGGAAATATTTTTAATTCAAAGAAGGACATGTGTCCTCTCAAGTCTATTTTTTTCTGGACATACCAATTTGCATGCCTTGGAAATCAATTACATAATTTGTATACACAAATATCATGAAGCCTCACCTTGGGGTAAACAGGACTAATGAGTAAGCTTAGCAATGCATCATGGGGTGATTTTCAAATAAAGCAGACAATCGTTTCATGATCCATTCAAGACTGGAGTGTGGGGTGGCTTTTAATAAGGCAAAACAAACCAATCTGTCTCATTTGTGATTTTTACATAAAAATGTCTCTAAATTTTCCCCCAAACATGCAAATCGATTTTACAGACAAATATATGGAAAATGAAAATCTCCATTCTGGGGTTTTCTAATGACATTTTTACGCAAACTTGAAATTATTTTTACCCAGTATCTGATATGGGGTTTTTTTGCGAACAAAATTTCGAACGTGAATACATCAATGTTTTGTTAAATAAATTATTGTTATGCATAATAATACAAATTTGAAAATAACATTTTAAAGGGCATGTAAACCCAAAACTACAAGTTTTTCTTATTCGACGTAAACAGCAACGAAGAAAACGAATTTGGCATTTATTTTGCTCGTTTCGGCTTTGTTAAGGAGAAAAACAGCTTTAACGAGAAAAAAAACACTTCCGGTGAAAACAATAGTCATCTCCCGTGACGTAAGCGGTGGAATACAAACATTGCGCAACAGGGATTCCATATGAGGATTCTATGGCGGATCGGGAAGTAGGAGTAGTTTGGAGGATAATTTATCGGATGAGAGCGATTCAAATTTGGTGAATTTGTATGATAGTGATGTAGAAAATTCAGTTGTACTTCTGGAACACTCTGGGCCGCTTCCGTATCGATTTGAGCCACGAAGGGTTGGACAAAACGAGCAACAAGCCAGCTCCAGAACCATATGACAACAACTCAGACCACCTTGGAAGCATCACCCGTTTCCCGGCGTGGATTATCTGCGCCCGTGGTGATGCCTGAATGCGTAATTAATAAGCAGTTTCATGCCCCCAAACATCAAGACAGGTTGACTGAAATCCTGGTTCCTCGGTAATACATTTCATTTGTATGTCTGGCCTCTGATCTTCTACTTTTTGCCAGACTTGTCCGATTTCAGCGCTGCAAACACTTCCATGAGCAGTTGGCATTGGCTGACATACTCGACACTCGCATCGTTTAGTACATCCAAGAAAGGTCGGGAAAAAGACAGCAACAGAACTTCGTGAGCTTCTGTTTGTGTGCTAATCTGACTACGTGCCGGCTTCAATTGATTTCCATCTGCTAAAAAATGCAATTTATTTGCAAATGATTAAACAACAGGCTGTGCTTCCAAGGTGGTCTGAGTTGTTGTCATATGGTTCTGGAGCTGGCTTGTTGCTCGTTTTGTCCAACCCTTCGTGGCTCAAATCGATACGGAAGCGGCCCAGAGTGTTCCACAGGTACAACTGAAATTTTCTACATCACTATCATACAAATTCACCAAATTTGAATCGCTCTCATCCGATAAATTATCCTCCAAACTACTCCTACTTCCCGATCCGCCATAGAATCCTCATATGGAATCCCTGTTGCGCAATGTTTGTATTCCACCGCTTACGTCACGGGAGATGACTATTGTTTTCACCGGAAGTGGTTTTTTTTCTCGTTAAAGCTGTTTTTCTCCTTAACAAGCCGAAACGAGCAAAATAAATGCCAAATTCGTTTTCTTCGTTGCTGTTTACGTCGAATAAGAAAAACTTGTAGTTTTGGGTTTACATGCCCTTTAAAATGTTATTTTCAAATTTGTATTATTATGCATAACAATAATTTATTTAACAAAACATTGATGTATTCACGTTCGAAATTTTGTTCGCAAAAAAACCCCATATCAGATACTGGGTAAAAATAATTTCAAGTTTGCGTAAAAATGTCATTAGAAAACCCCAGAATGGAGATTTTCATTTTCCATATATTTGTCTGTAAAATCGATTTGCATGTTTGGGGGAAAATTTAGAGACATTTTTATGTAAAAATCACAAATGAGACAGATTGGTTTGTTTTGCCTTATTAAAAGCCACCCCACACTCCAGTCTTGAATGGATCATGAAACGATTGTCTGCTTTATTTGAAAATCACCCCATGATGCATTGCTAAGCTTACTCATTAGTCCTGTTTACCCCAAGGTGAGGCTTCATGATATTTGTGTATACAAATTATGTAATTGATTTCCAAGGCATGCAAATTGGTATGTCCAGAAAAAAATAGACTTGAGAGGACACATGTCCTTCTTTGAATTAAAAATATTTCCACTGAATGATGAAAACTTAGGATTGCATGTAGGACATCAGCTGTGCACTGCAAATGTTACTGAAAGCACTGTTTTTAGGTCTGTACCTAGAGCTTATTGGACAAAGTTTTTTTTTTTATATTTCCCACAGATCTCTAAGGGAGAAGTTGGTTCCCTGCCAGTCAATTTCTTTCTAAACAATTTGTTGTCCATGGTTTCTCTCCATGGAGATTCTGGCAGTAGCAGTCTTGATTGTGATAATTGTGATAGTGGTGACCCTCCTGTCAATAGATGTGCTACATGTTGCCTTTTCCTTTGTGAGTTTTGCACTGCTGGACATAAACGAGGACGCAGCACCAAAACACATCGTCTGATGTCTCTTGAAGAAGCCAAAGAAGAGGGACCTGTAGCTGTCACACGTCCATCCTTATGTAAAGAACATGATGGAGAGATCCTCAAGCTATTTTGTGAGACATGTGATGAAGCTATCTGTAGAGACTGCACTATTGTGAAGCATCGTGAACACAAATACACTTTTGTTAAGGATGCTTTCTCAAAAGGCAAGGAGAGTGTGTTGAAAATTCTGTCAGAAAACGAAAACAAAGGCATCAGTACTGCAGGAGGCATTAGATGGTGTTGCAGAAGTGAAAAGAAGTGTCCAATCCAATGCAGAACGAACTGTGAAAGAAGTCTTAGACTGTTTTCAAGAACTAACAGCTTGTCTAAATACTCGCTGTAATGAGTTTGATTTGTAGCATTGAAGAACTTAAGAAGGCTAAACTGAAGTCCCTGGAAATACAACAAGGGGACTTGGAAACAGCTCTAGGAAGTGTGCAGAGCAGCATTGAATTCACAGAAAGAGCTCTGAAACATGGAAGTGAAGTTGACATTTTGAACATGCGCAAGCAAATGTCTTGCCGATTACAAGAACTGAATTCTGCCAGTTGGCAGCTGGAACCAAGTGCCCATGATCACTTTAAGTTTCTCCCTGATTATCAGCTGCAACAGGCATTGCCAAGCTTTGGTGATGTCTCTGATGTGTTCACACATGCTGGCTCATCAACAGTAACAATGGGCCATGGATCAGAGGGTGTTATGTACAACACGCTAAATGGGCAGTTTGATTGAATTCTTGATAACTGCTAAGGACTGGAATGGAAGGAAACAAACAGAAGGTGGTGATGTTTTTGAAGTAGAAATCTCCACACAAGAGGGTGAAGTGGTTTTTAATAATCCAGCTGTGGACTGTGGAAATGGCACATACAGTTTCTGTTTTACTCCAGTCCATGGAGTTATGGAGTACCAGTTGTCAGTGAAACTCAGTGGTTGTCATGTGAGGGGAAGTTCTTTTGCATGGTGTAATGAAAAATGGGATCTCTACGTAGAGGTACACAATGAATACCAGTATCCACATGACAGGCCCTCTCACTACATTCAGTTCACTGAGAATAATATGAAAGCAACGATTCAGGAATACTTTCAACAGGAGAAAACTGTTAGACGTAATGTGACGAGACGTGCTAAAAGACGCCAGCATTATCAAGAAGTCTACAATTCTGACAACAAGATGGTAGTTTTTTGGATCTTCTCATTTTAGTTCTGGTAAGCATTCATGGAAAGTTTGCATATCAGGTAATTTCACAGCTGGATTTGCTTTTGGGGTTGGTGTAAGTCACAAGACTTGTGTCTTGGTTATTCCCAGTGGACATGGAGTTCAGGACACAAATATGAGGGTTCATCACAACGCCAGCAGAGTACAATCACCAACTGTATGAACAATGATGTAATTGAATTTTACCTGGACTGTGATAATAAGTTATTGATGATGTACAATCAATGTACCACACAGCTTGACACATGGAGGAGAATCCAAGGAGAAGTGCATCCAATGTTTGAATTGTACTGTATTGGAGATCAGGTTAGCTTGCCTTGCCAGCCCAATCCTAGTCAAAATGAAACATTTTCTAAATATGAAGATGGATATGAAGAAGAATGGTGGTAATATTAATATACATATATCATAATCTAATCATTGCATTTATAACAATCAGTCGTTAGCTTGTTAGCTTTGGTATGTCCACTGAACATGCATTTCACTGAATCAATGGTCAAGCAGGTGAAAATGATGCATGAGATTTTTGTTCTGTGATAACTTACACTATTTGGCAGAAACTAAATTCGAATGTTTTGTTTCTGCCCAGAGTGCCACATTTTTTCTTCTTAGTATCCAAAGTTTTTACCAATATAACTTTTTGCACCAAATATCCCGACCCACTGTAGCTTAGGTTGTGCATGTTTTTGAGAATCTTATAATGGACCCAGGCAAATAGACTAGGCCAGTTCTCTTAAAGAAGAAGTCTTTGTAAAATAATATTGGAGCCTGATCTGCATATACTGACTAAGGCAACCTTCTCCACCCCCTCCCCCTGTAGTGGGGAAAATATAGTCAGAATACGACTAGTAGTCTTGCAATAACAACAATGTGGTTCTTGCTTTATTACGAATCCGCACGTGATAGCCGCCAGTTCCATACATGGGCAACACTATGATTACAACAATAGAAAACGGCTACATTCCCTCCTTACTAACAGGGACGAGGTGCGCATGACAAAATAAACTCAAAAGGCAAAGAACCTTAAAACTAGAGTACAACTGGTTGGTCGTAATAGTCATAGGCGAGACCTAAACAAATTATAACCTCACGTTAACAAATAAATGAACGACTGCTTCATCCATGTCTCTAACAGACAATAGTTCCTCAAGCGAATCTCGCACTGTAACGATTTGGTTGAACTCGACGCATTCAAAGTGCGGACTATAGTCCATTAAACGCTTATTTTTGTTCATAGGAACAGATTTCTTAGACAAGTCATGGTTAAAAACTGGTTTCCACGTGCGAGATTTAGCTAGTCTTGTGCGGCGTCCTGTTGGGGCATAGGTGTGCACAACAACAGAGTCTCGCACATCATCAGTTTCTACTATCTCTCCGACAAGGAGTCCTTGTCGAGCATTAAATCGTTCTTAGGTGACTTTATCTAGGACCTAGCCTGCAAACAGGCTCTCCATATGGGTTAATTATTCTGAGATTTGCTTTCGAACGGCGCACGGGCAGGCGAGAGAGGGAGAGCCTGCATGGTCCTTGTACGATTTGAGTTCTGCCTCCTTTCCGCTTGACTGACCTGTCAAGTTATTAAATTGAAATGAACCAATCACAACGAAAGCGAAATGACCCTGTAGGATGGATGTCAAAAATGATACATGAGCGCTTGTTTTTACTATGAACTCGAATCCAGAAACTCCAAAGAAAACATTTTGACGAAAAGCTGGAAGCAAACCGCTCGATTTATAAAAGTGTTCCCTGTTGAAATTGTGCCATGCTTTGAAGGGATGACTTTCAGCTCGCGTCATCTACTATTACATAACAACCGAGTTTCATTACGCGAAACGTGACTCAGCGTATGGTTGTTATGTATGGGAAAAAACGTTAATTGACATTTTAGCCCAATTTAGCCCTTCTTTTAGCCGAAATTTTAATATTTGTGTACGAACAATATAAACTGACCTCAATGTTGACACCTCCAAATTCTGAAAGGGGAGAGTCACGTTTTGCGTAATGAAACTCGGTCGTTGTGTAATAGTAGATGACGGCGGTAACTTTGTCACGTTTCACAAGGCTGATCGTTCGCATTGTAAAAAATATAACTCCTCCGACAACAAAAGCTTGTGCCGCCTATGTTCCAGTGCGATAGGATCGTCCAAATTTGTTCAGTTTTAGCGCCTCCATCTTCCTGAAGTCGCATGACACCAAGCTTCATTTGAAAAATAAACATGCGCGAAAAACCATTCACGCTTCACGGTTGAATGCAAATGGTAGTATTTGACATGTGTCAAGTCGAATTAGCCAATCAGCAATTTACGTTCAGAATCTGAACGTAAATACTCAAATTGTACAAGGAACATTGCAGGTTCTCCCTCTCTCGCCCACCCGTGTGCCGTTCAAAAAGCAAATCTCAGAATAATTACCCATACGGAGAGCCTGTTTGCAGGCTATCTAGGACCTGATTGTAAGCTCTTCCAGATGGGTCACCTTTTGGTAGAGATACGGACAATGTGCTGTGAGACCTCGCATTCTCCAAGTTTGATGAGAAGTTGTCTGGACGCTGGGAAAACGGAGTACAGATGCTTGCAGGCTTCGCTAACTGGGGCCTTGCCTATGGGGTCTAGATACTGGGCTAGTTTCAATGAGATTCCTTTGTCTGCTTGTTCATTGTTCTTATGAAGGAACATGAGAAACTGGCCAGCTTTGTATTGCCACTCTTGATCTTGATTTTGAGCTGGGCAAGGCACACTCGTTCAGATGATTCTCTCAGGTCATTTGGTTCTGCTTCAGGGATTGGTATCAGTTCTTATTCGTTATGCTGTGCCTCAGACGATATAAGTCAGTATTCTTGGCGCGCTTGGTGATATTGTATGGTCCAGCTATCTTCTGATTAGCTTCGTGTCTGATTCTTTTTCAACATTTGCAGGTGGTGATTTCCTGACTAGGACTTCTTGTCCAACGTTAAATTCTCTTGGATTAGCAGACAGATTATAGTAATCTCTTTGTCATCTCCGCAAATCTTTCTTAATGCTACAGAATAATTTATGGGCCTCTGTGATCCTCTGAACTAGGTACTTTGCATAGTCATTCTTGTTGATTGGCTGATTGGGGAGCTGAAGAGCGACTGTCTCTGGAGATGTCACATTGTGACCAAACATGAGAAAGAATGGAGTTAGGCCATTAGCGCCATCAATAGTTGAGGTGTTATGTGAGTACACAGTGGACTGAAGGTAGCTTTCCCAGTGTTTTTGCCATTTGGATGCAAAAAATGGCTAGGGCAGAGTTCAAGAAGCGATGAACACGTTCCGTTGAGCCATTAGCTCGGGGTCGGTAACTAGATGTAAACACTTGTTTACTGTAGAGCAGGTTTGAAACTTCCCGCAACACAGCATTCAAGAATTCTCCTCCACGATCGCTGAGAAGGGTGGATGGAAAGTCCAGCTTAAGAAATACATTGTCAAATAGTGCTCTTGCTGCAGCACTTCAGTCTGGTGTCTGGATTGCTGGCAGGAAGTGAGAGAATGGACAAACAGCGGTGGAGATGTAAACAGTTTCCATTGGTGGAATTAGGGAATGGCCCAACAAAGTCAATTCCAAGTACATTCATTGGTTTGTCCTAGAAACGTGGGTACATAAGACCATGTTGCTGGTTAGCAGATTTGTGCTTTAGGCATTCTAAACATCTTGCAACCCAGCGCTTTGTTGCCTTTCCCATCCCTCTCCAATAAAAATCTTGGGCAAAGGCGTGGTAGGTTGCATCTCGATCTCTGTGCATTCCAATAGGTGAGTCGTGGTATGCGCACAGAAGTTTGGTTTTCAGATCTTTATTATCAGGGACAAAGATATGAAAGTGGCCTGGGTCATCAAGGAATTCATCTGAATACATGACTAGTCCATCA
>JAHPZR010023978.1:0-15000 GCA_019787425.1 Platygyra sinensis
AAACAACAAAAACAAATGAAATGACCGAGGCAAGTGCCTCCATGCCAGAATGCCAAAGAGAACATTAATTTTATCTCTTCCTAACTGAGTGGGAAGGCCCTACGGGGGGAAAATGGTCCAAGCCAATGTCAATTGATAGTAGGGACCAAGTGCTGCGAGGTGCCTCCAAAATGACAAAGGTCCAATATTCTCCAGCGTGACTTATTAGCAAGCTAGGATCTAGAGTTCGAGTTTGCTGGCTTTCCAAAACAAAACAAAAAAGACTTAGTTATAAGGGATGCACTCTTAAAGTGCCAGATCCCACAGTGGACTAACTTGTGCCTTTGAGCAACAGGAAAATCCTACTTTTTTCATGTAAGCTTACTGGAATGTTTGGATTTAAATTCTAAATAGCCATTAACAGACAAAGTTCAACTTGGAGGCTTGCTGTTCTTGATCCCTTTGTCCTTGTATTTATTTGTCTTGTGATTTATGTAAGATCATATATATATTTTTTAACAGTTTTTGTGTTAACTCAACATTTACTAGTTAATCTTTTTCCTTAGCTTCCATTTTCAGAGTTTTTGAGAATTACTTTGACCTTCCATTGGTGGTTATCTGTGCACGTATTGTAGATGTAATAGATGAAAAGGTAACAAAAAAAGAAATTCTTAACTATTAGATAATTAAAACCTTTTAGCTTAAAGTGCCTGTAACGACAAAATTTTCATTTTCCCATCTGATCCTATATTTTCTTGCAATCATCTTCTGCGATATAACTTTTTGGATAAAACAAGACTTTTTATGAATTTTTAAATAACTGCATTTTTTACCTACTACTAAGCTAAATTTATGGAGGGAAGACAAGCGAGATGAGTCAAGCCTGAAGTCATGTGTTGCTGAATCTATGTCACAATTTATTCCAAACCAATGGAAGACTGGTGCAAATGGTGAATGAACTGGCAGCAAATTTGAATGGTTTAAGAAATAATCGTTATAAAATAATTACATTTTATCCTGCATATCAAAAATTTTTTCCACCGAAGTTATTGGGTGCTATATAGAATCAGGTGGGAAAATAAACTAGTGAGACAATCTCAGATAGTGCAGAGTGTTATGCAGGATGATAAGTATTAATTAATATAAATGATTTTTTTAATTTTATATCAGACTATTTTTTGTTTAAAAATAACACTTTACCTTCCTAGAAACTTGATTGATAGAAAATGTTAAATTAAATATATATTTTAAATTAAAAAAAAGTGTTAAAAAATCTAAAAGTACTAATGAAGAAGTTAAATATTATATGATTTTGTTGTAAATCTTTCCTTTGCCAGAATGGAAAACCAGAGGAATATAACTTTTGGCCTGATATACTTTCATCACTGAGACAAATTTTTAATCCATCTTCCTTTGGTGGTAAGCTATTTTGTTGTGATTGTGACCTGTTTATAATTATATTCATTTGATTTCTGCATTTGTTTTCAAAATTAAATAACAGTAGCCAGGACTGTCACTAAGTTTTTAGTCACCTGTAGCCTTATTCTCCACACTTGTTGCAAATTTGTTACTTTATTGGGAATTCTATCAACAACTGGCAATTTCACCCACAGCATCAAGGGAAAATCAATCATACTCAGCCGTAACAGGTGCTACAGGTTACAGCCCTTAATGACAGCCCTGACCAGGGTTGTATATAAGAGCCGGCAGCTGGCGAAGTTCGCCCGCTTCTGTGCCAGGTTTTGCCGGCTACTTTCACTGCCTTACTAGTCAAGATTTGTCGAAGAGATGATGTTTATCAGGTCCCACAACTGTTTACTTTTCTCAAAACTCCGGCTACTTAAAAACTTAAAGAAAACGCTGCCTATCCTACAACTTTAATTAATAATGACGGTCACTCTTAATTAATAATGTTCAGGCTACAGTACTCTGCATTTGTCATTTTTTGGTCATTACAATTAATTTTTTGTTTAAGGTATCATGGTAGGTGGAGTTTTACAAAAAATGCAAAAGATCGTTTTTTCTCTGTTCTGTTTTCTCTGTGTCGAATTTCCTTTTGTACCAGCAGTGGTTACTTGCTAGACGATTATTGGCCAATAAGACAATGCATATTATTTAATAGAAATCCTAAGTTCTGGATTCAAAAGAAATTAAAAGACTAATGCATAAACTAGTGTGTGAACATGCAGGCTACAGTACTCTGTGTAGCGGCGTCAGCTCCGGTGGCGGAGAGATCCGTGAAACTAAAGAGACTCACAGGTTCCACAAGGCTCAGGTTTATTGAATAAACTCTTACAGCGATCCTGTCAAGTAGGACGTGTTGGCGAACGCTCTGAAAGGTTCTGAGTAGTACAGCAATAACTGGTGGTTCCCGTCGAATTTCTGTGAGCCTTATGAAATTTTAACAAGCGCGTGTGATATTTAAGCTAGAGTCACGTGGTAGCTAGCGGAGGTCCCATGTGACGTAAATGCGGTAAAAAAAAGGAAATATCTAGAATACTACGAAAGAAAGCTAAGGCACATGGGTGCCGTAACACTGCTTCCCTAAATGTTCTTCATTTACTGAAAACCTAATTACTACAAATGGAAACAAAATTATTCCGTATGAAATATCTCGATAAAGAAAGATGTAGATGACTCCTAGAGAGGACTAGCGTTCTCAGTATCGGTGATATAAAGGTAACTAGAAACTACTCAGTTCTTATTGTCCTCTTTGGGTAAGAGTAACACGAGTTTGTGCACTGGTCTTTGAAAGAACTTCTTTTCTCCATCCTTGGCGGTCATTATCTGAACTTTACGGACAAGGTTGTCTTGACTTGGAAACACTTCGGTTACTACTGCAAGCGGCCACTGATTTCTTGGAGATTCGCTATCACATGCTAGTACGACGTCTCCAATCATAATGGATCTTTTGGGTGTCGGCCATTTTTAACGTTTCTGGAGAAGGGTGCAATACTCCTTTTGCCAGCGCAGCCAGAATTGGTTAGCCAAGTACTGGACTCTTCTCCATCTCTTCCGAGAGTACAAATCAGGTGACTCGAATTTACCAGGGGGAGGTAGTACAACTTGGGTTTTAAGGGTAAGGAGATGGTTAGGTGTCAGAGGTTCCGACGCTAGTGGGTCTGTCAGGTTCTCTACTGTTAGAGGACGGCAGTTGACGATACTCTCAGCTTCGGTCATGAGGGTACGAAGTGCTTCGTCGTCGAGTTGAGTACCATGATCCAGCAGCAGTGATGACAGAACTGATCGGGTTGTTTGTATTTGACGTTCCCAAACACCGCCCATGTGGGAAGCATGAGGAACGTTAAAGTTGAACTCTATCCAGTCGCAGTCTTGCGCAGTTAAGTATTCTCTGACGGGGGTCCGGTCTATTTCCTTTAATGCATCACCAAGCTCATTCTTGGCGCCGACAAAGTTAGAACCTTGGTCGGATCTAAGCTGGCGAACTTTTCCTCTGCGGCTGATGAAGCGTCTGAGGGCATTGAGAAATGAATCCGTTGTCATGGCGTTCAGTGTCTCTAGGTGTATAGCGCGGGAGGCTAGGCAGGTGAATATCAGACCCCATCGTTTCGGCTCTTTTCGTCCTTCTTTAATGTAGAAGGGTCCGAACACGTCCATTCCAGTGTAGGTGAACGGAGGAGATGGCGTAAGTCGTTCAGGAGGTAGGTCTGACATCTTTTGGTCTTGGGTGCGGCCTCTTAACTTGCGACAAGTCACACACTTAGCGATGATGTGGGAGATCATAGAACGGCCGTTAATGATGTAGTATCCAGCTTGGCGGATAGCATTGTGAGTCATGCCATAACCTTGGTGGTGCTGCTTCCCGTGATGAAACTGGCGTATGAGAAGAACGGTCACGTGGCTACCCTTAGGCATGATGAGGGGATGTTTGATTTTGTACGGAGAGATAGAATTCTTGAGACGTCCACCAATTCTAAGCAGGCCTTCTTTATCGAGGAATGGATCTAGCTTGTAGAGGTTACTAATCGACTTGACGGTGTTTTTTCTTTTCTGTGCGTTCTGGGAATCTTGAAAGTGATTATCGTTGCCATCCAGCTTTCTCAGGATCTTTATTTCCGATTGGAAGTGATGATATTGAAGTGACCTAAGTATGACATCTTCGGCTTTGGATAGCTCTGCTACCAGTGGGGGGCCTTCTTGTGGACGCCAGTTGTGTTGCTTGTTCAGTCTTGTCCTTTCAATTGCTCTCTGTATGCGAACAATACATCGTTTAAGACGGTTAAACGAAGAGAAGTGATTGAAGCGTTCTGGCTCTAGTATCCCAGGGGGATCTTGTCGGATCTCTACTTCACTGATCTTGCTTGTGAGTGTGGATGCTGAATCCTTTCTGACTTCAACGTCTGACGGTAATAAAGTATAGACAGGCTGTGACTGCTGTAGAGGAAGGTCTTGTTCCCGTAGAAACCTTGGACCGGTGAACCAGCGGTCGCTTTGTAATAGTTCCTTGGCAGTTAGGCCGCGCGAGGCTTCATCGGCTGGATTTTCTTTTCCTGGTACATGAAACCAGTCTTCCGGAGAGCTGCGGTCTCGGATATGTTGTACGCGGTTGCCAACATACACGTGGAAGCGTCGTGCTTCGTTGTTGATATATCCAATCACGATCTCGGAGTCAGTGTAATAGTAGCACTTGGTGTCCTCAATGTCAAGTTTACTCTTAAGCATTGAAGCTACATTAACGGAGATGACTGCGGCTGTTAACTCAAGGCGAGGAATTGATATTGGCTTCAGCGGAGCGACTCTAGACTTCGCCAGGAGATAGCTGACATGGACTTCGCCCCTGTGGTTGACTATACGCAGATATGAGATTTGGCCGATGCCACTGTCGCTTGCATCTGAAAAACTGTGTATTTCTGTTTGAACTGGGTCTCCAAAATCCGTCAGCTTAAGACTGCGAGGAAACGTAAGTTTCTCGAGGAGTGGCAGTTCTGTTCGCCATTTTTCCCATAACGGCAGGATGTCTTCGGGTATTGGGTCGTCCCAACTGACATTTTGCCGACAGAGTGCTTGCAATATTTGTTTGCCAACTAGTATGACAGGTGATACTGCTCCAAGTGGATCATAAACTGAACTAATTGTGGACAGAATCCCGCGGTGGGTGGCAGGTTTGTCTCTGAGTTCAATGCGAAATCCGAATGTATCGGACTCGATACACCAGTAGGTGCCAAGAGATCTTTGGACGGGCATTGTGTCACGTCGAAGATCCAGATCTTTAAGATCCTTTGCGTGGTCACTGGCTGACAGAGCCTCTAAGACGTCTTTGCTGTTACTTGCAAACTTGTGAAGACGTAGGTTGTCCTTTGCGCACATTGCTTGCGTGCATTGGATTAATTGGAGGGCTTGCTCTACTGTGGAGACAGACTTTAACCCATCGTCTACGTAGAAATCTCTGAGAAGAAAGTCTGCTGCTTTGTCTCCAAACTCTTGTCTGTGAGCTTGTGCTGTCTGATGTAAGCACAAGTTTGCTACTCCGGGTGATGATGCTGCGCCGAAGAGGTGAACGTTCATCCGGTATTCTACTATCGGGCCTGTAAGATCGTTGTTTGCGAACCACAGGAAACGCAAATAATCTCTGTCGCTGGGGTTGACGTAGAAGCTGTGAAACATTTGCTCAATGTCGCAGGTTAGGGCGACTGCTTCTTTTCGGAAGCGGGTTAACACACCAATCAAGGAGTTCAGCTGATCAGGTCCTTGAAGCAAGTGTTTGTTAAGCGATTCGTTTTCGTAAACCGCGCTGCAGTCGAACACGACACGGATTTGATCTGGTTTTCTCGGATGATAGACATGGAAATGGGGAAGAAACCAAGCTCTGCCTTTTGCTGTTGTCAATTGGTCTACAGGAACTCTAGACGCGTGGCCATTATCGAGGGTCTTTTTCATGAAGGCTAAGTAGTCGTCTTTTAACTTGTTGTCGTTTAGAAGTCTTCTTTTGCGAGACAAGAGCCTTCTTAAGCAGTGTCTCTTGTTGTCAGGCATAGTAACGGTATCGGTTTTGAAGGGTAATGGGGCTTCCCAGTTTCCTTCAGCATTCTTGTGGAGGCCTTTAGTCAATATTTCGCGGTAGCGTCCATCCTCCATTGACTCTACTTGATCTGTTCCGCGTATCTTACGGCTGTGGTGGATTTCAGTATAGTCGAGCTCCATCATCTCGCGTATTTGTTTGGGGGTTGTTAAGTCTTTAGAAGACATTGGGTTCTTGATTATGAGCGGGGAAGTTTCAGAAATATCTTCACAATCTAGAAGAATTTCTCTTTCCACGGTAACTCGATTCACTGAGGCTGCGTTGGAAATCGGCTCTTTATCTTTACAAACGCGTCCGATTATGGTCCAACCGAATTTATATTGCTCGGCCCAGGGCTCCTCCTCGTTTCTGGAAATGACGTTTATTGGCTGGAAGGCAGCTGGGACGTTTCGACCAATCAGTAGCCCTATTTCGACGTCGGGACGATGAGGAATTTTTTCGGCAATGTGAGACAAATGTTTCCACTGGCTGGCTACTTTGGGCGTGGCAATATCCTCGTGTGAAGCTGGAATGTACTCTCTTGAATACGCGAAGGGAACTTTGATTGGTGCGTATTCTGTTTCTATATCTTGGATGAAGATGCCGGTTACTTTCTTCGTTCTGATGGTGTTGGAGCCAACGATCGTATTAACTTGTAAATCGACCTCTGGGGCACTTATTCCAAGGTTGTGTAGAAGGGCGTCTGAGATGAATACGTCGCTGGATTGATCATCCAACACTGCATAGGTTGTCAGTTTTTTAGCTGGGTTAGACTGATGAGATGCGTTAACCAAGACGATTCTTGCACACGACCTTCCGGTTTCCTCCTCCCCACAGACTTGCGTGCAAGCTGTAGAGGTGCTGGTTTCAGCAGTATTTACTTTGTCTTGGCGGCGGGGGGCTGGCTTGATATGTAAGGCAGTTAGATGTCTCTTGTGACAGACGCTGCAATCTGGTGGGGCTTGATCGCAATTTTCAGCGCTATGTTTGACGCTCATACATCTAAAGCAAAGCTTCTTTTTCTTAAAAAAGTCCTTCCTTTCGTCGAAGGTTAGCTCTCGGAACTTGTTACACTCGTTCAGCGTGTGTGTCCTTGTTTGGTGAAACAGGCAGAGTTTATTAGCAGAAGAGAATTCTGGAATTGACAGTTTCGGTTCAGGAGACTCTTGCTTTGAATCTGGTTGTGAGGGTTTACTTTCGCCGCCTGTTTTCGACGCCATTGTCGTAGAGGAGAGTGGTTTCTTACGAAATGAAGGATCGTTTGGTGTAGGTCTGCCACTTGGAGTCGGACCAGGGACTTTAGGCGAGTTTTGGTAAATCTGAGGGATGTTCATGCGATCTGCGTGGAAGGTTACTTCTGCGACGAATTCCGCAAAGGTTGGAAATGCGTCGCAACCTTTCTCTTGTTGTAGCGTTTGCACCTTTGATGACCATTTGGTTAAGAACCAGCTGGGGAGTTTGTTAACCAATGTTTGTATTTTGGAAGGATATTCAAAGATTTGCAGACTTGATAGATGCGTTTTGACTATTTCTACTTGCTGTAGAAAGTCACTGAGATCTCTAAGGCCTTGGGCGTCATTGTTTGCGATTTTCGGCCAATTGGCTAGTTTGTTCTCAAAGTCTGTGGCCACAATAGCGCTGCGACCGAAACGCTGTCTAAGTTTCTTTCGGGCCTCATTATAAGCAATTTGAGGGCTTGCACCGACCATGTATTGAAGTTGTTCAACGACTTTTTTTCGCTTTTCCGTCTAAGTGCTGGAAGAGAAGGTAAAGTTTTTGCTGTGCGCTGACCGGTGCGGAGTCAATCAGTGCGTCGAAGGCTGTCTCCCAGATAAAGAATCTTGTGTCGGTCTCTTCTCCGGTGAAGACGTCCGGTTTGGCTTGTGGCAGTCTTTGTAACTGGGCTACCTTAGCCAAGGCTTCCGTGATTTGAAAGACGTTGTCTGAATTCGGCTGAGTTTGGTTGCCCCGGTGGTTGAGACGTCCGGTATAAGGACTTGGTTTTATGTCGTGGTACACGGTGGTTGGAGAACTCTGAGGAGTGTAAATGTCGCCGTCTCTTTGTGGCTGAAAGGTTATTGGGCTCGTGTGTTTTACGCTGCTAACTGTATATACGGGATAATGCGATGTCACGTTTGTGTTTGTCTCTCCAAAAAGAAGCGGTTTTAAGTGAGTGCTTGGGGCCGTGAATGGTTTTGAAACAACAGCGTGACTGTTCGTGACTGTCCGTGTGTGTGTTTGTGGCTGTGTGGAGGCGTGACGAGTACTTGGAACCCCCATATTAACGAAAGCAGCAGGAGGCTGGGATGCTTTAAGAAAACCTTCGTAATCGTAAGTATTTCCCAGGTCATCTGTCCAAGGGTTGAAGTTAGGTTGATGTCCTATTCCCAGGTCGAGGACGGATTGATGTTCTGGAATGACTTTTTGAAGAGAGTCGGCGGTGTTTATTTTTGGCTCTTTCTTTACGGCTTGATTACCGGATATTATGTCAGTTGTCGAGTACAAGGATGGAAAGGCTGACTTCTTTGTGTCAACAAAGGATGTATCAATGACTGGCGGCAATAAGTTGTTTATTGCGGTTTGATGGGTGGGAAGGGCTTCCGTATTGTTCATAAAACGATCAATTAACTGTTCAGTTGTTTCTTTTGGTAATTCTATCTCATCACGATCGAACGGACGTTCATCCATTTGTAACGCTTCTTCACGAATGGCTTCTTCCGCTATGGTTTCGCTTAATTCTTGTTGTAGCTTTAACTTGTTTAGAACCCTTTGTTGTTCTTCGATCGCGTCGCTGAATTTGATCTTTTGCTCCAGTGCTGCGCGTTTAGCTTTCACATTGATCAAAGTTTCTTTTGAAGAGCGATTAGATGAACCGGATGCAGATGACATTTTTGATGTCTTGCGTGAAGTGGCCGATCGAACAGATGTGATCTCATCTTTTTCGATTGCTTTTATTTTGCACAATGCGGCCCTTCGACAACCTTCAATGGTGTCTTGAACGGTCGAGATTAGATCAGCGATAATCTCTTCTTCTGAGGTAAACCTTAACTAACTTTAACCAAGTGGTCAGTTCATGTTCAGTGTGGTCAGCGATTGTGATTAAACTCTTTGTTCTCTCTTCAATTTCCGCGCGGTTATCAGAGCTGGCCAAGAATATGTGGAATTTGGTGACGTTTGAATGAAAATGCTTGTTTGCGGACTTTGCGGATTTTTCTTTGGTTGCAGAACGGAACTCAAAACTCTTTTCGGTCATGGTCCGAGCACGTGTTTCGGGTAGATCTTCGTTTTTACTTTTTTCTAAGGGTAATTCTTGCTGCTCGATGGTGCCTTGGGCAAGCATTTCGCTAGAATCGGTATCGGCGGTTTCGCCCGGCGGAACGCAGGGTTCTGTTTGTTCTTTGTCTTGTGACTGGTTCATAGCGCGAATTTGAAGTTCGAAAGTGACGAGTCAAAGACACCCCTTTTTTTTTTCTAATGGCTCTGTTTGTATACTAAATAGTTAACTAAACTCGTAAGCTATTTGAGTTTCCAATACTTGATAAGTGGATGGCTGCTTCTTCGTTTGGTCGCTTCAAGCATATCACTGTTCTTCTTTCCTTCCTGTCCTCGAGCACGTGCTCTTCTTTCTCAGTTCTTTTCGAACTACGCGTAAGTAACAAAGGAACGGACTTACTTGTGCTCCTCGCTTGACGCTTGACTAGTCAATTGTTTCCAGGGTACTGGACTGGTTTGGTTGGCGGTTTGTGCCTGTTGTCGGAACTTGTAGCAGAGGTTCGACTCTTCTTCTTGGACAGAAATTCGACTGTAGCGGCGTCAGCTCCGGTGGCGGAGAGATCCGTGAAACTAAAGAGACTCACAGGTTCCACAAGGCTCAGGTTTATTGAATAAACTCTTACAGCGATCCTGTCAAGTAGGACGTGTTGGTGAACGCTCTGAAAGGTTCTGAGTAGTACAGCAATAACTGGTGGTTCCCGTCGAATTTCTGTGAGCCTTATGAAATTTTAACAAGCGCGTGTGATATTTAAGCTAGAGTCACGTGGTAGCTAGCAGAGGTCCCATGTGACGTAAATGCGGTAAAAAAAAGGAAATATCTAGAATACTACGAAAGAAAGCTAAGGCACACGGGTGCCGTAACACTCTGCATTTGTCATTTTTTGGTCATTACAATTAATTTTTTGTTTAAGGTATCATGGTAGGTGGAGTTTTACAAAAAATGCAAAAGATCGTTTTTTCTCTGTTCAAGACTGAGATAATTGTTTTGTAAAAAGAATAGGAAAAAAGCTTTTTTACATTTTAAGATAAAGAGAAAAACTATTTTTGAATCTCATTAACCCTTTTTATAACATAGCTAGCAGAGCCACGCAATCAAATTCAGTATACGTAAGCGTGCACCAAATCTCGACAGTGCTCGCTGATGGCGTCAGCAAATCGCTTTGCCAGAATTTTTTTCGTGCGAGCGGCCATTGTCAGCGGGGGAAAAATATTATATTTCGCTTCAGTGATGGATACAGAGACTTGGCCCACTAGTCCCAAAACAAACACAATTTTCTGGCCTTTTCTCGTGGGCTAGAGTTTTTAAATGAGGCAGAAAAAGAGAAAAACAATGGAAACTCGGCATCAGCGCCGTCACGATTCGCTTCACTGTCCGCAAGACACTCTGGTAAAACCAAACAAATTACAAACTGGTCTGTTTCAACCTTTAAAGGTAAGCTTAAGTTTTACTGTTATAAAATTGTTAAATATAAACCTCGAGCTTTCAACGAAAAAATTGAAATAAAACCAATATTTCCTATTTTGCTTAATATTTCACTTACCGCGAACAATCACTTCTGTTATTGTTGTATTTTTTTCGTGTCGATTTTCAGGATTTTATGCACAATTCCAACGGCTGTTTTAAAACAATTGGTTCATGCTTTTAGCTGTGCACTATCGAGTTATGGAGCACTTGGGAAGTTTGGAGAGCACTCAAGAAGCTAGAGTTGCCCTCGGCTATCGCCTCGGGCAACTCTTACGTTTCTTTCGTGCTCTCCAAACTTCCCGCGTGCTCCATAACTTGATAGTGCACGCTAAAGCATGAACCAATATTATTGTTAAATGGCATGTTGACACTTCAGTAAAATTCACCCCCACCAGTTGTCACGTATAAAGCGAATTGCAGTAAGATATTTCATTTGTACATTTGAACGTACTGTTCTCAATCTGTTTTTTTCATCACAAGTGCTAGCGTTAGGGCAAAAATGCAAGAAATCTTGAGTTGCCCATTTTTGTCTTCAAAGACACCAAAGAGGCAAAAATCTGATAGAACCCACAGGTTCAGCATCCAACACAAACCATGGGTCGCATTGTAACCAAGAAGAATGGTTGAAGGTACTCGAGAACACTAGTCCTGCCAATGAATCTAAAGGACAAACTACAACAAGTGCTATTCACACAGTTGCTGGAGTCTGAGCAGATCTGATTCTGAAGCTTCCACAATGAGAGAGTGAAGCACAGATGTAGACTTCGAGATTTCCCCTTTTGGCTTCATGAGGCATGGTTTCAAAAAATTGTCTGGAGAACAACGAATGTTAAACTTGAGCAAGATAATACTGTACCTATGCCGCCGATGAAATCTTCTAAGTAAATACAAGTGTAAATACAAACCTGTATAAAGCGGTCTTGGTAGTTTGTCGCTTCTCGAACGATTTCACTGCGATTGGTTTCTTTGCCAGAATTGTGGACATCTGTTTATTTCAAGTTGTCATGAGCCATTATTGTGGTAAACTGGCCTATGCCAACATCTGTCAATGCAGAGGGGATTTTTAACATACCAATCTCATAAAGGCTTTTCATCTTTTTCTTAATTTAGTTCGTTTACGCACCTCTTCCGACGGAATTGGTTGAAAATGGGCAGGTATGTTCTAGGATACCTCCTTTGATAAAGGGTGTCGGGCTTTGTTTAATTTCACTTCTGTTCAAAGTTATGGCCTCTTTAGTAGAAGGAAACTTTAAACTATTAAACTTTAGGAGGGTGTAGAAAAAAACCCAGCCACATCTGGAAATTCACAGACACCCTTTTTGAGGGTAATGTATGACAATAACATTTTAGAAAATTTCAAAGATATGATTGTATTCTATAACTATTAGGGTTTAAGAAATTGTATAGTTTGATGGGGTTTTCTCTCAAACCGTCAGCATAAGAGCGTTGCACTGTCAATCCACCTACCATGATACCTTAATTAATCAAATGACAAGTTGTATGTGATGTTTATTTTTAATAATCTTTCTCTCCTTCTAGCCCAACAGGGATATTACTTTTCCAGTGTCAAACAAAATACATCCAAGTTTGTAAAACCATGTAGCAAGAAAATCATCGAGTGGATAAAATCTTTAAAAGAAGGAAAACAGACAGTGTTCCTTCTCACGAATTCATTTATTGACTACACAAATCTTCTCATGAATTATGCAGTCGGGTAAGACTGTCTTTTTGATCCTTATATTAATTTATATTAATAATTATTAAGTTTATTGAAACTGGTATTGACTTTAATTTATGAGCTAATGTTACATTGAAAGTTAGTAAAACATGTAATAATGAATATTGGTTTTTGATCCAGAGCTGTGTTCTAGCAGCACTTGGTTGCCACAGACAATGGCTACATTTAACTTTAATGCCTTTGGGTGACTAGAAAAACTGACTTTTTCATATGAGCTTAAGTGCTAGTACTTACAGAAACTTTGATGAAATTGTTAATTTTTTTCAGAAAAGACTGGTCAAAAATGTTTGATATTATTGTGTGTATGGCTGGAAAACCAGGTTTGTAAATGTAAGAGCTAATAATAAAATTGATCTCTTCTGACTGGATAACTGAGGTCTATACAGTTTCTGGAACTGCCTGTGCTGCATGACACTGAGTTTTTTTGCAGAGTTACATGCAGAATGATTTCAATTACTTATTAACGGACTGTGAGGTCTTTATGGGAAAATCTCAAACCAAGACCTTGAGCAAGCAATAGCAAGGTCAACTTAGCAAGGCCAAGGTTTGAGATTTTTAAGTGAAGACTGAACGTTTGAAGTTAATAAGCTGTTTATTATTGGCTTTCTGTTTTGGTTGTGCAGGCCCATAATTAATGGCAGGTGGGCATTATGGGAGGATAATGCCCTAGATTTAGCCAATCAGAGCATGCGTTATATTGACTGAAAACAGGCCATATAATAAAACAAATTAATATTAAATAACTGAAGTGCATTAGGTTGTATCAAAATGCTTAACTCAGGGTTGCCACGGTCTGGGTAAAGTGGGGAAAGACAACAAGTTTTCAAGGTCAGGGAGATCAGAGAATTGTGCAAAAAGTCAGGGAAAATCTTAATTCTTGCCAAAGGCAGTGAGAAGTCAGGGAATTTAAAGCAGATGCACTTGAAATGTCAACAGAGGCTGGACCAAAGGACAAAATGGATTTGAAAATGCCATGCATTCAAAATCCTGTGAAAAATGAGATTGAAATGAAGGGAAGACTATTATTACAAAAGAAGCTGAAGCTACATGTTAAACATGAATTTAGCTTATTTATAATTCACCTAATGCAAGGCCAGAAAAAAATTGTTTTGTGGTCAGTGAAAATTCCGAAAAAGTCAGGTGAGAGGGAATTTTTGGGTTCTAATGAGTGGCAACCCTATTAACTTCCCTGCATAGCCCACAGCTGTCAGTAGCCTCCTTTTCACCCTGGCTGAACATTTTATAAGTCATAAGCTTTGGCCATAAACTGACTGATTATTTCAAAATTTGTATTCTACACTATGTTAGTATTAATATTTTCTTCATGCCAACAGTTAATAAAAATGAAATGAAAATGTTTAGTGCTCATAAATTTATTTCAGCTGAGTTTAACAACAGTTAGCTGGGAATAGAGAATATTCTTTGTAGTTTTCACCCAGGACAGGTCTGAAATGTATGTAGAAAGTATGTTATATGCAGAGAGCTGTATTCTAACTATGCAGCTTCCTATAATTCTAAAGGTCCACATGTACCACTCAAAAGTATTGCACAAAGTTTATTTTATCCCATGCCATAAAAAAATACAGTAATAACACAATCAATGTGACGTACATGCAGCACATGATGGAAAAGTTGGGTGTTATAGCATTAAGAATACAATGGCTTTCCTGTGTTTTGATTGGCTGTTAGTATTTCTATGGCATGGTATAAATTTCTGTGGTTGTAGATCTTTGCACACATTGCAGGCCTAGAACTATACTTAGAAGCAATCAAACACCAAAATTGTAATTAATAATTTTAATATTTAGCATCTGTTTTACGTGTTGTGTAATATCATAATGGTAACCTTTTTAATTACAGGCTTTTTCAAGACAGACGAGCCTCTCCCAAAGTTTCACCAACTTGGTGGGATATAACTTCATGTGTCTAGTTTCATCACAGGGGGCCCACACAATCTGTCTGGGTAGCCGATTGTTATTTTATAGTAAATGTAGTAGATTTACCGTTTGCCTCACCTATAGCCATATAACGCTAACTGCGTATGTAAATCAATGATAAATAAACGTTGAATTACCTTACCTGTGGTGTATAGTCGTCCTTTTGCCTCAAAAGCGGTTTTTTGAGCGATTTTGAATGAATTTGAGTTTGCCACTTTTTTTTTTTTTTTAACAACAAATAAACTTTATTAATAATTAACACTTAAAACTGAGAACATGTACAACTCGCATATAGCGTAAGCTAGTCGAGGCGAGTTGTGCAGGAAGAAAAAAAAAAAAGAAAAAGAAACCAATTTGTAAGCTTCAAATAAAAGACTATAAATCATGACAGGAATAAACTATAAATTAAATACAGTCATTAGCATCCGGGGATAAATATGTTTACAGAATTGATTTTTAAAAGGTAGCTTAATAACCTAAACAAAATAAACAAACTAAACAGGCGAAGAGATTAACAGTGATTGACTACAAAAAGTTGACTGTTCTTTATAATAGAAAGACAAGGGAGGAAACCTTTTTTGAAAGGGTT
>JAHPZR010023978.1:20000-30000 GCA_019787425.1 Platygyra sinensis
TCTTTGCATTATACTATACTGTCTTAAAATGTAAAACTTACATGCATCGTCTAGCTTTGTTATTAAAGTTTATCCTTTTTATTCATAAACTATTAAAGTGCTTTTGTTTAAAATACTCTGGATCTACTGAACTCTAATAGATTTTTAAATATTAGCTGTGAATAAAAACTGTAAACATGTCACAAATACTAAGAATTCTCACATTTACGAACAATCCAATTTATCTTAGATACAAAACTCCCAACAATATTAAGAACCCTACACCCCCTCCCTAATCCACCCAAATGTAACAAAAAAGACAGGTGAAATGTTTTGTAAATGTTTTTATTTAATTTTGATGACTAATAGTATAAACCAAGAGCAGTATACAGGAGAAACAATTTGCAGTGTATCAAGCTGCTTCATGAAGACTAGTGCATTGACATGTTTTTATTCATGTCTTCCATAAACTAATTGAGATCATGCTGGCAGCCCAATTCAATATTCCTCTTTCCTATTATTTGGCAACAAAAATTAAGTGACTCTTTTTAGTGTGAACAAGATTTATTTTTGTTTTTTTCACTGAGTACATAGTCAACTTTATGGAAAAAAACAATGGAACATTTACTGCAGGAGTTTGGGAGGATTGCACTCATCTGTTACATTTTGATGCAACAGGGCAAATAATCAAGTTGGTGCACTTAAAGTGCCAGTTCATGTATGAATTTGAATTTTAGAATCAATTATTGGATTACGTTATTACTTGGAGAATGATTTCTTTACATCACCAATGAAGAGATTTTGGACTTCCTGGGAAAAAGCCTCCTGTTGAAGCACTGAAGGGTTCAAATGTGTAATCCAGTGGCAGTTCTGGAACAAAGACGAAACAAATATGCAATATTTAATTAACTAATAATTCATTTTGTGGCAATTATTCCTAACCACTTATTGACCAGGAGTGAGGTCTTTAGGGGGAAATCTCAGACCAAGACCTTGTCACATTGATTAAGTGATTAGCTAGGTCAATATGCCAAGGCCAAGGTTTGAGATTTTCCCATAAAGACCAAACGTTGTAGAGTTAAAGGTGTTTATTATATGTCTTTAGGCCATTTTAGGTCTGATTTTCAGTAAACCCTAAATAATTTCAGTCTTGGGTGCATTGACATGGGTGCTATATTCATGGCCAGGTGTACTGATCGTTTTTATCTGGACTACACATAACAATTTTATTGCCATTACAGATTAGCTGGTTATAATTCCAAATTGTCATCACCCATTGCAGATGCAGGAGTGAGTTAGAGTGCAGCATGAAAGACCAATAATTGGATGCATGCATATCACCTCCTTCCCATGTGCAAGTCAACACAAGCTAGTACATGTAATGTAGAAAAATAAGTAAGAACATACATGTATGTTGCAGCACACAAACAAGTCAGATTTGTTTACTTTAAAAATAGTTGATCTTCTCTTCGATTTAATATGTCTTAAACTTTCATAGACAGTTTTTTAAAAGATTATTTTAATGGTGGATTGACAGGGATTTCATTAAATTAAATGTTTTAGCAGGAGGGCAACTGATTTTCACATACAAACAAAACTTTATGAAATGAACTTTTTTGTTAAGAAATGAGTCCTCTAGATGGTAAACCCCTGTTGTTCGAAATTTTAATGCATAGGAATCACCTTACCTGTGATAAAATCTATCCGTGGAATTGCCAAAGTGCTATATTTCTGTATCAGGTCTCCCCAGTACGTGTTCATTTCACTTCTCGCAGGTTTCTTTTCACAGATATGATTTCCTTCCACTGTGCATGTATTATTTATGACTCCATTTTTATTAGCTTTATGATGAACAAAAAATGAGCCCCATTGATTTGATAACAGAACTTCTTCCTTGTTCTTTTCAATCTCTATTTCCTGGAAATGGAAAGAAGTAAGACCAGATTGAGGGACACAATTCGCTAAAACAGAAGCAAAAAATGAAAAATAAAACAACAGGTGTAACTGTGTCCCTGTACTAATTTTCCTACACATTTACACATAAAAGAAGTATTTAGGGGAAAAAACAGTCTACGGTAATTTAACAACTTTATTACAATAAAACTGTCTTAGGTCCTATGGTCTCAGTTCATCAATTAACACTCTCCTTAGGTCATGCTTGGGAAGCGGTGTGGCCTCATGGTTATTGAGCTTGTTTCTGGGATTGAGCAGTCTAGGTTCAAGACCTGTCCAAGGACATTGTGTTGCGTTCTTGGGCAGGACACTTTACTCTCACAGTGTTTCTTTCCACCAAGGTGTAACAAAGGGTACTTGTAAGCAAACTTAATGCTGGGGGTAACCCTGTGATGGACTAGCACCCCATCCAGGCGGAGTGAAGTACGGCAGCTTCAATTTGCTACAGAAACTGAGATAAGCTCCAGCCTGATGGGCCACTTGTCTTGTATGTACATGTTCCTGTACATAGCTCATGCTTACATTGAAGATGTTAAAGGACAGAGGCAGGTTTTTTGTACCAGCACAAAATCTGTCTTAAACAATATGAATGCACTATATATAGCAACAGCTTGGTACACTAAAGTGTTTTTAGAAGTATCCGTTTTCATCTCAACCAAAATGGAGCAAACTGATTTTGCCCCCACAATTTTCATGCAGTTTCCACCTGTCCACACTGATGCATTTTCGTTAAAAACGCATATTTTTAGGTGCATTTTCTTATTGCTGTTTTCGAAAGTTTCCATTTTTATCATCAGTTATGGACATGTTGATGGTGTGATATATGCTCACACTCCATTGCTCAATTATCTGATACCCTGTGCTGTCACAGTCTTTAAGTTAGCAGCTTTACTGTCAGAGCAGGTGACTCATTTTTCCATTTTTGAGTTATTTTTTTTGTAAAAAAATACCTCTTAGTCGGCGCGTCGAGTATGTTGTGGATGGGTCAATGGATCAGTAAGTGAGTGAGTGAGTGAGTGAGTGAGAGATGTATGTATGTCACACCAATCAGATCGGGTCTACTATAAACAGCCAATCGAATTTCATGTTTTAAAGGTAAATGGTATATGAGAAGATCTGATCCCGATACAGTTCAGAATGGCCATATTTATTCTTCTATAAAAGAGGAGGAAGTATTCATATATTGGGTTTACTTCGGCATTTTCGGTGGGTTAGGTTGAGGATTTTAGTTATGGACAAGATGAGCCTTGAGGTTTGAAACAGAGCTAGTTGTATGCAAATAAACGAGATGTTACTTTTAGTTACAAAGGTAACTTGATATTTTTGTTTTTCACAAGGAGTAAATTCAATTAGACGTCACGCATCGTCGCTTCTAGTTCTTAGGAAATGTTTTAGGGGAGGCAAGACTATTTTGATTTGAAAGAGTTCGAACGTTTACAATAGGTAACGATTGTTTTGTTCTTGTTGCATACAAATATAGAGAGATTTTTATTTTTTAGTTACAAACGGTAATTTGACACTTTTGTTTTTCACAAGGGTGTAAATTAAATTAGAGCTAACAAATCGTCAGCACCTGTTCCCACGAGATGCTTCTATTTTTAGTTGCAAATGGTAACTTGACACTTTTGTTCTTCGTGTCGGAGAAAATCGTTCGCACGAGATGTTTACTATTTATAGTTATAAATGGTAACTTGACACTTCTATTTTTGATATGGGAATAAATTCAATTGGAGCTTACAAATTGTCGGCTATTGTTTCCAGGATATTACAGAAAAGAGGCTTTCATTTCTAAACTGTTTTTACGTTTTTGCAGTAGCAGTTTATAGCTTTAGTTGATGACATTCATTTCAGTTCGATATTTTTTGAAGACTGCATGGCGTCAAGTTAAAGTGCAAAATCCGACTTTCAATGCATCAGAAAGTTTTTTTTTTCTCTTTCTTTCTATTTTCGGTGAAGTAGTGTTGTTTTGTAAAAAGGGTAAACTTACGACTCGTATAAAATGCGAAAAGTTCTCTTAACTTGAGCAAAAATTCCTCTTGGGGTTGAAAAGGCTATGAGATCAGTGAGTGATGGGGAGTTGTGCATGTGCGCATGTCACACCAATCACAGTGTGGGTTGTATCAAAGAACGAATCAAATTGCCTGTTAGGAAATAAGATGATATCTATATTAATTTGGAGACGTGTCAGGTTAGTGTAGTTTGTTTAGTAAAACATTTTACATGTCATCAATTTAATTCTGCTATCTCTAAAACCTTTCAGTTCACAAAAAAATAACTCTTGCACGCCTTGCGTGCCTATGTTTTTCTTAAGAGTCAGATGGCCAGCAGAGCTAATCAGCTGAGATCACAAAGAAGTCAATAATTTCTGTCAAGAGCTGTGTACCAGCACAAAATATAAAAAATCTGGCCTGTTTTGGACTTTTCATTTTAAACAGATTTTTGAGCCATGTTAATGTTGCTTCAATGAACACTCCACACCAAGTCCACATTACACAAACTCCTTAGAAGGCAACCACAAAAAATCTCTCCAGTAACAAGAACTGATAAATTTCGGAAACAGCCAACTTGTATTTAATTTACAGACTTATTAAAAGCACAGCAATGCTGCTATTGCTCTTAAAATGCAGGAACACAATTGTTACAGAGCCTAATAATTAGTTAAATTCAAATTACATCAGTTCAACTTACATGCATTGCAAGTCTTGCTTTCTTTGATCTGGGACCATCTTCAACTGAGCACTGCTTAAAAAACAAACCATACCTTATCTTAAAACATAGGAAAAACATTTTGCAATAAGTACATGTATAGAATAGGAGCGTTGGCAAATCAGCTGTGATCTATTTAACAAATATTCCACGTTGCCATGCATCTGTTCAGTAATAGATCACAGATGACATCAAAATGTGGTAAGAACAAAATAGTGGCACAGTAACAAGGCAATTGCCGAGTGTGCCACTGATGTACTTACCACATTTTGACATCTTCTGTGATCTATTACTGAACAGATGCACAGCAACATGGAATCTATTTGTTTTATATAATTACGAAACAAACTACTACAGATGAAGCTTTTTTTAAAAAAGATATTTCAACAGAATGCAAAAGCCGCCCTTTCCCCACTCCGCCCACTTTAACAAACACGAAAAAAGCCATTCAATGTAATCTATTGTCTATACAAATGAAGCAATCTCATTGGTTGCCAAGAAAATCATGCCTCTGCCAAACTTTACTCGAGCATCGCTTCTTATGGATGAAAAGTTACAGTGAAAGCAGAATTGAATTGCGAAATCTACAAATCTTGAAGAATATGCTGGAAAAATAGTGAAGGTTTTTGTCATCAGAACAGCTCTGTTAGCTGAAAATCTTGGACATTGCCTTGAATATTGCAGAGGTTGAAAAAGTGCGCTCGGAAAATTTGCAGCTGTGGTGGTCATTCAATTTGAGTTTTGAATGAAAGAAGCATTAGCGATGGTGGAAATTTGTGTCCTTTGTGGTTAGAGATTCTTAAAACACTTTGATAAAGTGTTGGAGACACCTTATAGCTGTGATACAGTTGGCTGTGAGCTGTAGCGAGTTATACTTTGTTCACTGCTGTGCCCTGACATGGACTGGGAAATGCCCTTCAGAAAGCAAGGTTCTGCGTTTATTTTAACTGATTTTAAACCGCAATGTTTTGATGTTTCGTTCCTGACATCAATCTTTGTCAACTATTGTTTTGAAACTGAAAAAGTTTGAAATAAATGTCATAAACATTTTGTTTATCCGGCTTGTTATATTTGAGACAAAACAATGATTTTTGACCTTAAAGTTAATTTAGAGACCAATTTTGTTTTTGATTTAATCTCGCTCAACTGCCAACTGAGACTGTTCGAGTATTTTTTTTTTCCAAGCCATTTCCTTTTAAAGAGAAATGCTTTTTATGCTTTCTGCTTCTTGTACCTGTTTAATGCATCAACAAGACTTTTTTGGATCTTCCCTTTCGCCCAGTCATGTAAAATATTATCTTAATTCTCCAAACTTTCCGCCATTTTAAAACACAGAGGGTAAAACTTTGTAATGATGTCAAACGTGTGTCTGTCCTCTAGTAGATCATAGGCAAGAACCAATTAAAATGTGAGAATAACTTGGGTTATTATACATTGTTTTTAGAAAATAACCTAAAGAAAATATGCACGCTGATTACTGTAAACTTGTGTTTGAGCTGCAAATCGACTGAAACACAGAACTAGCACGAACTGTTGATGTAATGATACTACAAGCAAAGAGAAATGAATATACATTTTGATAATCAAAGTAAACAAGTTGTTAATATTTTTCATCACAGAATTTTGTAATTTAAGAAATAAGAAAACATGTTCTCTATGTTTCTATCAAGCTCTAGAAACATTTGAAAAGTGGAAGTTTGGAAGAAATTGAAAAGCTGTAGAAACACTCGCCTGTTGGCTCATGTTCCCACAGCAGTTCTTGTTCTCCCAAATTTCTGCATAACCAATGAGTAAATGGTGTTCGTGATATAGAATGGTCGAAGATTTTTTACTAAAACTTGATAGAAACATGGTACATATTTTCAATGTCTTAAATGTATACTAAGATACAATGACAGTGATAGTACATGCCTACAAGAATGTCAGTCCTTTAAGAACTTGCTCCTCAGCAAATAGCCTAAGGCATTCAATGCATGAATGCAGAGCAAGCAATATGTGGCAGGAACTTTGTAACTACAGCTCTTTGTACGCATTCTACGACTATAGGCAAGCAATACATGTTTGCAGAGCGAACCGTGCATGCAGCTGGGTGTGTGGAAGATTATCTATTTTCTGTTACTCTTGACTAGAACCTAAGCTTTGCAGTATCTGTGGCAATTAAGGAACAGAAAACAACACAATACCTCATTTTCACAAGTGACCATTCCTTCAGACTCCATCTCCTCTAGCACTGTAATAACATGCCATCCACCAAACACTGCTGATGGATATAGGTCTGACCTGATGCTATCTCCAAAGAACAAAACCTATTGAGAGAATTTGGTGAGAAATATTAACTGACTGATAACAAAAACAAATATCTACAGTATATACAGGTTCAATCCATTGGGTGAGGAAGGTAAGGCAAAAACTATTGCCGACACTCAAAGTTGGTGGCTAACTATATGATCTTGTTCCAAAGAAGCAGGGAAACAGCACAGGATAGTGGCCTGCCTAAAGAAATTGTGTAGGAGCTAGCAACTGGCTACTTCTATCACACCTGCAAACAGTAAAAGGGCCATCATACTCAATACCTTTGGATTATCCTGATTTGTCTGCTTTTGGAGAAACGAAGTAAAATCTCTGTGATTTCCTCGGCTATATATGTTATTTTCTTTAAGTTCCTGAACAGTGCAGACCTCCTTTTCACCTTCTGTACAAGGGAAAGACAGGATTGTCAGTAGGTTTTTGAGTAGGAGGTTCCATCCAAAAAGTAGGCAGCTATTTCCATTTAATTTCTCCAATATCACGCTCAGAACTGACCTACTAACATTCGGAGTAACTTGCGCAGCATTCAAAATAGCCGTGAAAATGCGCCCCGGTTGCCACATTATTTTGACAAGCCCTGGAAAGAGATAAACTTTAAGTAAAAGAAACTCGAGCCATTCAGAGTGCATAATTACTTATCCTCCTTAAATGAATGAGATGAGTGGGAGGACAAGGATGGGAAACGATGTGGTTTCAGTTCATGATGTACAGACTCTGCATGCGCTAAATGAGACATTATTTACCACAGTGACTAAAAGAAAACTTGTCCAGTCACAATGCAGTGGCATGTTACTTCCTATGTAGTTCCTATAGTAGCAAGCTAGCCCTGTCATGGGAAATGCAAATAACTTTTACCTGCATGCAATTGTATCTTCTGGTAATCGAAGCATACTAGGAAATTTTCCTCCATAGATATCTCGAATCGATTTATCAACCTTTGAGCTGTCACCTTCTTCAGCCAAGGAAACAGCTTCTTGAAATGATTTACAGCCAGTAAGCGAGCTGCAAAGGCCAAGAAATGTTCCACCACCAATGCTGGCAGAAAATTAAAAAAATAGAGATAATTAAAGCTCTGGTGCATTTTCATCCGTGTATTATGTGAGGGTGCTATAGTGTGATCTACCGTGTATATCTTAAAGTAGTCTTGATTCAGCTTGCATTTTGTGGAGACAAGACCAGCAATTTATGTTCAGTAAAACCCAGGTGTATGAACCCACATTTGTTACAAGTCTGACGAAATAGGTTCTCGTTTTTTTAGGTTGTAAAATGGCAAATTTCTACCAGCAGGCTCTTAAACCACTAGGTTATTACACGTGGGTTTTTACGGCTGTAACTGAAATTACACTGTGCTCAGGATAAATTGTGTCCAAGTATAGTTTAATAATGTTGACTTTACAGTGACGGATCCAGAACTTGAGGTTGGTTGGTGTTTTGCTTGCCCAGGCGTCGTTTCTTCCTTCTCTCATTTCTTTCTTTACCCAAAAGAAGGGGGGGGGGGGGGGGGGGGGCGGATCTGCCACTGCTTTAATCAATAAGTAGTAGTTCTTACGTTGTTCCACTTATTGCTTTAAACTTCTCTGCCGACTCCACCAACAGAACACTAACTCCTGAACCAATGGTCACTACCAGGTATGGATAGGACTGTAAGGCGTGGGGCACTTTCTCTGCCTTGTCTGGACTGTGTAGGTTTTTCCAGTAATAACAACCATCATCACAAGAGGAATTTATGAAGTGTAAGCCACGCACCAGGCATTCAAATTCATCATACTTTTCAAGTTGTATGCCGAGAAGCTGTTATGGAAGAGTGATAAAAATGACCTGAGAGTTTTAGTGTTACAAAGAATACGGGCAAAGTGATTAGACTGGGTAAAGATTTTTAGATTATGCTTATAAGCTGTGCTTTCTAGTCGCTGTAGTCGTACCGTGTCATGGCGTAATTAATCTATTTATTGTAAACTGCTTGTTAGGAGATACATAACTTATTCAAGAACACAGCAAATAAGCGTCTTCCCTCTCCTCTCCTCTAAACATGAGAATGTTGTTTTTCCGGCCCAGGCTGAATATTGTTATTTTTCTGCCGATTTTAGGCTGAAAATATTCTTGTATTATTCTTTTAGCTTATGACATTTCCGTTTTAGAATTTATTGGGGTATCAATTACAAGTGTTTGGTATCTAGATCTGTATCGCGTTACATTGTTCACGTGCTCCATCGCTTTTCGTTGCAGTCGTCAGCCATTCTCGTTCCAGAAGCCGCGATCCTTTTGGTCAGTGACGGGAATCGCGACCTCTGGTCCAACACCGGAAGTCCGTGATTCACGGACTTACCGTCACTCTGCGCATGCTCAGAGTCAAGTCTGACAAATCTGATTGGTTCTGGTCTCAATCTATTGTGTTTACAAAGCCATTCAAAACCGGAATGTCGTTGGACCGGGCCAGAGGTCGCGATCTCCGTCACTGACCAAAAGGATCGCGGCCTCTGGGGACGAGAATGGTCGTCAGCGAGGTCCAGATGTCACGTCAAACGACACTTGGCCGTTTCGCACAGGCCTTGAATAGCGTGATGGAAACGAAAGTACCCGATTTTGTTTCAACTATGTCAAGGGCAATTAAGTGTAATCACTGCAGTAAACTCTTTGTTAACTAGTAAGGGTTGTTTATACGGTGAAGTTAAAAGCATAAAATTGTATTGTATTTACAGATGTTATGCCACAAAAAATTATATCTATCTACTTCAAAATCTCAGCCTCGGCTTTATCTTAAAACTTTCGCAAATTTCAGCCCGATATTCTTATAAAATGTTTTCTATATATAAAAATAATCTTGTATACGTCTATTGCTGGGCTTGTATTATTAGCTTGTTATTAGAATTGTATCGTTTATAGAGCAAGAGAGGATCTCAAATTGAAAATGTCATTTATATCGTATACCTGTTGAAACTTGTCTTCAAATTTGAATGCCCCGCCGCCTGTTGCTGCTATTTTGGTATTTGGGGATGAGGCTTTAAACTCTCTGGCATGTAAAAGAAATTCGCTTGTTGCATCTGTAGGAAAATGA
>JAHPZR010023978.1:35000-81764 GCA_019787425.1 Platygyra sinensis
AGTTATCGCTTTTCGAGTTTCCTCTCCTAAGAAAGAGTAAAGGCTACACACTCGATTCTGGACTGACTCCCGCTCGAAGCGAAAAAAAAAACACTACAAGCATGCCAGCCGCCCCAATTCCTCCGCAGAATTATAGTACAGGGTTAAGCGCTCCCTTTCAGTTAAATTCCAAGCCAAATTCATCTCCACAGCGCACGCTACAAAGCTCTTTATCGAAGAAAGCTAGCCATCCGGGCAGAGACATCATGCTGTCGGGTCCAGCCATGGACACATTCGAAGCCCGAGTGGAGTGCCGGGCTAACAAATTGACCCTGACCAGGGGATGGGACCATGGAGCAAAGTACATGGCCTGTCTTGAACTGTGCGCTTGAACTGTGCGCTCCCATCCCCTGGTCAGGGTCAATTTGTTAGCCCGGCACTCCACTCGGGCTTCGAATGTGTCCATGGCTGGACCCGACAGCATGATGTCTCTGCCCGGATGGCTAGCTTTCTTCGATAAAGAGCTTTGTAGCGTGCGCTGTGGAGATGAATTTGGCTTGGAATTTAACTGAAAGGGAGCGCTTAACCCTGTACTATAATTCTGCGGAGGAATTGGGGCGGCTGGCATGCTTGTAGTGTTTTTTTTTCGCTTCGAGCGGGAGTCAGTCCAGAATCGAGTGTGTAGCCTTTACTCTTTCTTAGGAGAGGAAACTCGAAAAGCGATAACTCGCTTAAAAGGCTACGGATCGCGCTGAAAAGCAAGATGACAATAGCAAAGACAACAAGGCATTGAGGTACGTCATTTTTATTGAGAAAATATCAAAATTTCGGCTAAAATGTCTATTAACGTTTTTTCCCATACAAACCTTTGTAAATTCAAACCGTTGAAACATAACACCTCCAAATGCTGAAAGGCCAGAGTCAGACAGAGTCACGTTTCGCGTAATGAAACTCGGTCGTTATGTAACAGTAGACGACGGCGATAACTATGTCACGGAACGATCGCATAATTAAAGATTAAAAAAAAGTAATAACTCCTCACAACGAGAGCTTGGGCCGCCTGTGCTCAAACTAGCCAGACCGGGACGTCAAATCGCAAATATCTTTCCCAGATTTTCCCAAACTCTGGACCAAAATTGGAACTACACGGGAAGTGTCTATTTCACTTTTTTTTTTTTTTCGTTTTTTTTTTTGTTTGGTTCAAAAAAATATCCAGCTACGTTTTTGGTGTCCCCGAGCCGGGTGTTTACTGAGCCACATTGGACCTCTGTGGCTAATCTTACTGAGATTAAAATTTACATTACACTCGTCAAACAGCAGCCATGAGTTACACCGGTTTACTTTTAAATGTTTTATTTACTAACTACTTAATAACCGAGAGTGAGGTCGTTACGGGAAAATCTCAAACTGAGGCCTTGCCGTATTGACCGAGCGATAGCGAGGTCAATACGGTAGGCCGAGGTTTGAGATTTTCCCGTAACGACCGAACGGTCGAGGTTATTAAGTTGTTTATTATATGGCTTAACGGTTCTAAAGAAAGAAAACAACCTAAATTCAAGAGGAAGTCGTTACTTCACATCCGGTGATGCGCGCGCTTATCTATTCATTCATCTTTCCAAACCGTCACACCGGCTGCACACTGAACAGAATTCAGCGAACTATTACGCGTACTCCGTCAGGAAAATATATTTATTTTTGGAAAACAATGATCAATACGGCCGCAAAAAGTATTTTAGTACCGTTGTGTTACTGTATGACGAGAGAATTTTCATTGACATTCTCAAGAATCAACAATTCGCTACAGAAAAGTGCTTCAAACTTGCTCAAAAGCCGTGTGGCCGTGTCGGGTAAAAGAAAATACAATTTAAACGGAATCAGCACTAGTCTTCGTCGTCACTTTCGATGAAAACTCTTCGCCTTTTCTGAGGTCCCTGGATAATAGTTACTGGCCCGTTAAAGTTCTTGAACTGGCGCTCAGAGATGCTGCGAATGTCCACACCGGAAAAAAAACCGCTAAGCTGTTTAAATCTGATGGTCCTTGAAGATGTTTAAACTGGCTTGCGATACAGCAAGACAATTTTTTAATGTGACTGCTGTACTGCTCTTGTGTCACCAATTGCCTTTTGAATGGTGAAAGGACAGTGAAAGGAGACCTTCCTTCGGAAAGGAACCTCTCATGTACATGTATACTTCGCTGCAAGCCCGACAGGGTGTCAGCTTCATTCATAATCGTCGCCATCCGTTTTCCGATATCTATTTAAAATTTTCCCAATAAGTGGTCAAGGACAGCAGCCGGTAAGTCCAAAACTTCTACTATGCTTCCTTTGTTTATTGACGACAAATATCGCTGAAATGTTTTCATTTCACAGGCAGTTTTCCTTTCCTTTCGTGGTTTTGCTCTTTAATGTATGAACATTTCAATTCCTTCCTGCCCAATTAACTCGTTCGCAATTTGCCGATGTAACTTCATTTTTTCTTTAAAATAGTAATATAATTAACTCTCTGAATGTTAATCGTCACTCATCGTCTTGTATCACAACGATTTTCAGTGTAAATAAAGCAAATGTGGTCTAGCTTTGGATGACCTTTCTTTTTTTTTTCCTTTCCGCCTAATTTGTATAGTCCGTAATCGGCCCGTGGGCATTACGGGAGAATAATGCCCTGGCGTGAAGCTGCACTTAGCCAATCAGAGCGCGCGTTATATCGGCTACAAACACTAGCCATAAATAATAACCTATATTCATTGTGGTTAATCCTCTCTTCCTTCTTCTTATTTCCTTTTTCCACAAGCTAGACACGCGACCACACGTTATCTAGTGACGTTTCACGGTTGTAAGTCGCGTCACCAAAGTTTTCTAGTTACTACCTAACGAAACAAACTTGCTAGGAACCATCATTGTTCATCAACAGTACCCTGCATAAACCATAGTTAATAGAAAAAAAGGACCGTTTGTATCTCTCTATTTTCTACTTTACGGCCCGCTAAAATTTGAAAGCCGTTTTTTGTTGCCAAAATGTTTCATGGTTTATGTTCTTATTTTTATTTTAGTAAAAGTTTAAAACTCTCTTTTACTTTAAAGATTTTTTTTAAAATTTGCTAACGACTGACAAACGATTTGCCAAATTAACTCGTTTCGTTTTCCGGCGTGCGTCAGAAATTCGAAGCCGTTCCGCGTGAACAGAACTCGTTTCCCGAACCCATCAGGCACACAGCGTAGATGTAATAACTATGGCTAAATATCTTTTGAACGTCTTCTCGGTCAGTAATATGAGTTACGGACCCTTATTTGAAGGGGAAAAACCCGGTTCGTAACTTACAGTACGGACTCCGAACTTGGCTAGAAAGAGGTATTTCCCATGAAGGGACACAGTCAGTTTTTGGGACCGCGCTGACCTGGATACTAGTGTTCTCACTTCGAAAAACTTTCATCCCAACCTGAAATCAAAGTACACCTAGAAATCCGCTTCAATTTTCGCAATGTTCTGCTAGTAGACGAGTCGTCTTAAAAGTTGCTTTGCGCACTCGACCTAGACTACGAGTAGTCGGTTTTTGTTCCTGAAATCCTCCGCGCGCGGAACTCAAAATATATTGCATTTGTATGCAAACATGCTCCAGAAACGTCTAGCGGGCTAGGAAAAGAAAGCAGTAACTTCTAGCGGGCTAGGAAAAGAAAGAAACTGCTCGGCAGTCTAACCTCAATTGCGTGAATATGGCTAATATGCCATGGCTGCGTAAGTTAATTACTGGAGTCCAATTTAAATAATCTCGCTCACATAAACTGTTAATTCTCTTAACTGTTCATATATAAGAGCTTGTTTGTGTACTGACTGTTTGTGTTATAGAAAGGTTATGTGTTTTTTTTATCCTTGAGTATTTTTGCTCCTTTTTTATGTTATCTGGAGAGACCGATACGTTCTTTCCACTGCGGTCATCAAGGCACCAATGAAAAGGGCGGATTGTTGACAATGGAGGCTGCGAAACAACTTCTACAGCAGTTACACCTGCGAAGTTCGCTGTTGAGTCGACAGGTATTTACTGATAACGTTGAGCAATCCAGATCTTACAAGAATCGCAGAGAGGATTCCAAAAACCTGTTCAAAGTCCAAAAAGTGCAACCCTCTTGCCCGCGACCATTAAATAATTACGTTCGTGTCTAATAGCATAAAAATTGTTTTTTTTACCCTTAAGTCCTTGTTGCTTCTCTTTCTTTATGTGGTATAAGATATTATTTCTCCGAGAATTTCCCTTCAAGATCATTTTTGTTTCTTTTGTAGTTCAATTTATTATGGTTATTTCGGGTGGACCTTAATTATAATATCACCAATCACAAGTTAACCACTGAACCAATCACTATGGGTGTACAACTGATTTATTGCATGGCTGAACTGGTCAGGATTTTGCAATACAGACCGCTAAGATGGACCGTTCATGTCCTCTGACCACGGTCACGAAATAGCATGCGTGTGATGTGCGTGTCAAATAGGTCGACAATTATAATAGGGATTTTGAGAGAGAGGGCAAAAAATAAAGTTATTTACCGACTTAAGGTCGTTCCGTGTAGTAAGTCTGTGACCTCGGACTTAAAAAAGGTCGACAATTACAATAGGGATTGTGAGAGAGGGCAAAAATTAAAGTTATTTACCAACTTAGGGTCGTTCCGTGTAGTAAAACTGTGACCTCGGACTTAAAATACTGTCTGAGGTTGCGGGCTAAGGGTAGCATTTTTCGGGCATTTAAAACCTGGGTCACAATTTTTCACTGTACGAACACGGTCCGTATATATTGGAGAATATTGGTCTCTTTCTTTCTTTCTTTTTTGCAAGTTTATGGACCTCGCTCGTGGTTAGGTCCATGAACCACGTTTTTGTGAAATTCAGTAAATTTACCTTAGAGTGAGTCAGAAATTCTACTACGATACCTACTATACACAAAACGATCACCAGAGCCCAAGTTTTAACATCCGAGCTAAAACCAATCACGACACTTAAACTACTCTGCTACGAATCAATAGTTCGTAATTACTCACAAGAAATGCAGTCAGATCCACTGTATTTCTTCCCGGCTCAGCGTCCAGGTTTTCTGTGCGTTTTTCCGACAGACTTATAATGATATCGTCATCTACAAGGTAGCTAGTAGAGTCAGTAGACGAGTCGTCTTCTCAGCCAGTTGCTTTGCACGACTCGGTGCACGACGGCCTTATATAGGATTGCGTTTTGCGTGTTAGTCACGTAATTAAACTACTAATTAAGCCCAATTTGTACGATCTCCCCCGCAGCTTTGATGATAATTCTCCTAATTAACTGAAGCAGAAACGCGCATTATGATTCGGTGCTACTCGTATGTATCTTTAGAGACTCGTCCGGTATAGCGTTCCACAATTTCGATGCAGCGTATCTCCATGATCCGCTTAAGCTGAAGTGCTGATTTTACTTTTGGAAGGTCCAGTATTGATGGTGCCCCTAAGGTTATAAGTGGAGCACCTTACTGTTAAAGATCACGTAAGCTTGCAGGTCCTGCCTCGGTGGCTACTGAATCTTAAAACAGTGGACATATTTTCGCTAATAGTTGTTCACCTGCGAGAAAGTCACAACCAAGACAAATATGCACGATTCGAACAATTCAAACACTGGGACTTGATTTACGAGATGCTTCTAATCAAGAAAAAGGACCAAACTTAAAGACACAAGACTTAAACTTATGCTTGTGCGTATGTCACTGGATTAATTACCTTATTTTCGGTTTCAAACCTTCTCGATACGATGAAACAAGATGGCGGACGGTAATAACTGAGTCTTGTCTTCATTAGGACATAAGTACAAGCATAACGGTAGTGAGGCTCCCTGTATTTTCTCTTGCATAGGTATAAACCAGGATAAAATCTAACTGATATCCAATTTGGTCCAAAACACGCCAACTTAACTAAACAGTCGGTACTTTTTTCATATATGGAAACAGTCACTGCCCATATACTGGCGAATATCAGTTTATACTATAGTTCAACAGCGTTTGGATGGCACGTATTTTGTAAGAAGAGGGAAACTGGATGAAAGCTCCTTTCGCTTTCGGTGGATGACGATCTTCAGCGATGAAAGAAACTTACGAAGCATCCAAGAAATGAAGAAAAAAAACTCAATCCTAGCCAGCTTTTCCACCAGCACAGACCAAACGGAAAGTGATTATCTTGGTTGATGATCAGCTTACCAGCCTGATTAATATGACTCTACGGGTTGAACTCTGTTGGGACGGTCTTTCCAGCATTCAGGATCCTTTCAGGAGCCATGCTGATGAGGCCAAACGAGGCCGAAACGGCTGTCCATGTCTGCCACTGCCTGGGTGATAGGCTGTGCGCATACGTAAGCATTGGTTAGCCTGTGGTTTAATGTTCGAGTGTCACTTTTATTGTTGAAAACTAACACTTGTACAAATGTTCGCCTCTCGAATGGGTTGTTGGTTTTGTGTTATCGATAGACTTCACTTGAATTTCTAAGCTTTTGCGTGACGTGGCATTTGACATGACGGCCGAGAGAGATGTCATTTTTGTTGAAATAAAAATCAAAACCGTTAAATAGATAAAGTCCAGAATCTCGGAAAAGAAAGAAGGTAAATATGCAAAGACTCCAGCCAAGATTCAGGTCATTTTTTTAATTAAGCAAGATATGCGGAGAAATTTCTTATCAGAATTTATAGAGACTTGTATAAGAGACGCCATACTGCGTCCCCACTTCTCACGTCCTCGAGTCCCAGGTTCCCAAGTCCCACGTCCGCATCCCACTTTTAGTCACAGCCCAAATTCCCCAAATAAGTCACTCTTCATGTAAACCAGCATGACAGCTCTCAGCCGTCATGTAAGTATTTTAAAAGTACCGTGTCACGCATAATCCTAGAAATTCAAGCGTAGCGAAAATTCGTCGTATGAATATTAGTTTTCGACTGTCCTTATACATCAAGAAAGTAAAATATAAGGAGGATCAATAATTTTATAGTTTGAATTTTAGTGGCGTCATGTGAGAACCCCCAAATCAACACATGATTAGTTTCTGGATGTGCGGAAAAGCTATTTAGACTGTGCTTTTGCTAAACCAAAGGAGAGCTGCTAGGGACGCTAAAAGCGCTGTTACGACGATTTTGTTTAAATTAAAAAACACACCAAATTTGCTTTCTGGTGTATGTAAAGGCGAATTCTAAGGAAATCTGTAAAGAAATATCTTTTCCATCAATTACCAAAAAATGCTGACGTCAGCATTGTTATTCGAGGCTAATCATCTCGACAAAATGCCTGGCTGCCCCTAGTTTTCTTCGTGGATTTCCGTAATACGGTGGTCCACAACTGTCACGGCAAAAGAATTAATCTGGCAGCAAAAAGAAAAGCTGACGGCAAAAAGAAAAGACTCGCGGTAAAAAGAATAACCTCACGGCAAAAGAACAACCTCACAGCAAAAAGAAAAAAAATAGACAGCGAGCAGGCTTACGTTGGAGCGCAGGCGAAAATCGAAGCACAATTAATCGCTTTGTTCTTCATCGCTCGCGCGCGTGACTCTAACGTGAGCCTGCTCGCAGGCTACGGCAAAAAGAATCACCTCACGGCAAAAGAAAAAGACTCATGGTAAAAAGAAAAACCTCAACCTTATTTTTTTGCCGTGAGATTTTTCTTTTTGCCGCGAGTCTTTTCTTTTTGCCGTGAGGTTAATTCTTTTGCCGTGACAGTTGTGCCCCGTTATAAAGATTTACTCTTTTACCGGTAATTGGGCCCGTATACCGTACCGTCCAACACCGTTACTATCATACTTCATGTAGGTGGAAATGAAATATCACCGAAAGTTACCCACAATTCTTGCATTCTTGCCGGTCACATGCGAAACAAGATGTCGTCTTTTTCGCATTACAACGAAAGAGGAGTTATTCGAGATATCCATTCTCTTGCCGAGATTATTCTCCTCGATCACTCGTACGCTAAACCGTGGTCTGCACATCCAGATGCTTCTAAAGTGCGTCCGGTAAAAACGTTGTTTCTGCCCAGAGAAGACGTAGAAAACTTGCCCTCGATATCCGATGATGAGGAAATCGATGTTTGTGAACCGGTTACCTCCTTGTGTTCTACGAATATTATGTACGATACCGCCAAAGCTAAAGCAGCGATGGCTGAATGCGAGAAGTACGTGAGTACTGTGTCTAGTAAAAAGACTCCAGATACATGGGAAGAACAAATTTCGAGGTAGGTTGTGTGGTAATATTTCATGTAATAATCAAATATGCACGTGCTCAATGGTTGACAGCTTTTGACAAGTCTAATTCAATCAACAAAATAAAGATGCTTTTGAAAATTTTCATTTTCATTCTCGACCCCATAGCAACCAGGAAAACTCAAGGAATCAGCTGGGTTTTCTTATCAAAGAGAATTCTTGAAGCAGATTGCTGAATTGAGAATAAAAATTTCTGAGAAATAAGCTTACTAGCTAGTACATTGTTTGGTGACGAACATGTGCATTCGCTTGCCAGTGACTCTAACCAGCAACTGATCGGCCAGTACACTTAGAACTATTGCATTTCATGGTCAGTAGGAATTCAAATGAATGGCTATTAAAGCAATGTTAATTTTGAAGATGTCATTTGTTCTTGTCACAGGAATGGCTGGGGAACCAAGCAGAGTGTCTTGTTTGACAAAGTTACCAAAGTTCTCTCCAATTTGCGACTAGCAAGGTTGACTTACGAAGGGTATGATTTTTCACTGTCTGCCATTAGAAGAATTCTGCTAGGTATACTAGTACTGCTATCTGACTGGCTGAGCTCTGACACACTTACATGTAAGTGTAATAGAACACAAGAGTGTTTCTTTCAAGGGCTGATGGTTACCTGTGTAAATTTTATGTTTGATACAAGGCTGAGAGCAAAGTTTGAGGAAAGAGCTGGTGTCAGTTTTTAGGGCTCAAAACATAACCATCTTATTATGCTGAACCAGAACATATCCATACCTTCTCCACAGACAAGTCTGTGATCTAAAAAAAATTAAAAGCCCAGAGGTTCCTAACCATGAAATCCTGGGTGTCCAGGACTTAGGCTTATATGAAAAGAGTAAGTTTTTCTTGTCACCTAAAGGCAAAAGTTAGTTACCTTAAGCACCTGGGTACTTTTTGACCACAGATTTTTGCTGTGACCTCCTCACTCCTGTAAATGCCAGTCTTCACTTAAGCTACTTTTCTTCCTCAGCTTCCAAATGAGCCAGTAATGAGACGAATAACAACAGACAAGGCAACCAAAAGAACGAGACAAATTCTGAGTGAGACTGAATGGGTGAGTTTAGATTTACATTGAATCTGCAACACATCATACATTTTGTTTTGAAGCCAGCCATTAAAATTTAAAATATGTTGTGTGTTAAAAACCTTTTGTTCTGATTTGTGAAACATTTATGTGTTATTAATTTTGATAGCAAACAGCTTATTAACTGCAAGTGAGGTTTTTAAGGGAAAAATCAAGACCCAGCCTTATTGACCAAGCAAGGTCAATACGGCAAGGCTGCGGTTTGAGATTTTCCAGTAAGGACTGAATGTCTGTGGTTAATAAATTCTTCAGTTTATCATTAGCTTTTTGCTTTGCTTGTACAGGCCTATCATTGGCCAGCCCATGGGCATTATGGGAGAATAATGTCCTAAAATGAGCCAATCAGAGCACATGTTATATCAGTCACAAAGATTAACCATATAACAAAATACACAAATACCTTAGTTATTTCTACAATTAAATAAATATATTTGCACACTACATTTAATACACTGTAAAGTTCACCACTTGCATGAACAGGTGCCTTTACAGCGCTGATTATATTGCCGTGAACACCTAAAATATGTCTGGAATGTTTGTTGTGTTGTAACCAATCACATGTGAGATCTTCACACCACAGAAACCACAGGCAACGAACAGTTTCCTATCTACTGTTCAGCAGAAACCCCCATTAGGTGGATGCAGACACCAATAAAAATTTTATTTTCAGTTAATGGTAATTTCTATTGTTAAAAACCTCCAACATGTGGACTGAATTTCTCATGAGTTGATTGAAATGCAATAGGTCAGAAAGGACAACAACAACAACAACAACTTTATTGACCCTTACACTTGACAGAAATTAAATTAACATGAAACAAAAATTAAAACTGAAAGGGTTTTGGCTACCTAAAATAACTAAAAAGTTGAGTTCAGGATAGCTTGACTACTAATAGTATATGGAAATATATAATTAAATGAGTTTGTAGATAAATAAATCTAGTGTTACTACATACTATGGCCTTCTCAGTGCAATAGCCCTTTTCACGGTTAACTTTGCTCATTTGCATTACATTGAAATCTAGCATGTACGTGAGGCAATTTCGGGCTATATTTTTGTAGTTTTAGCCTGAAATTGCCTCGCATCCATGTTGCATTACATTGTAATGCAAATGAGAAAAATTAACTGTGCAAAGGGATATTAGATAGACAGAGGCAAACACAGAAACAGAAAATGACTGGTACAAAAGTGAAGAAAATCTTTCCAACACTGCTCTGAACAAACATGATCGTTGAAAACAAATTCTAACCACCCACCAATGAAAACTGAATCATTAGCTATGGAGTGGAGCCTTCTGAAAGCTTAAGATTATATAACTGGCCTGGTTACCAAAGATCAAAAGTTAATAATATTTCGATTCAAAGTAAACCACAATATCATCTACACTAAAGACAAAATCAAGAGAGCCAACATATATCACTTATCAGATTCCGATGATTTATGCCATCTAATGCATGTATAAACAGCATACAATCCAGCACATGTTTTTATAGTCCTCCTACATGTATGTAGCATTAGATTGGAATGAATTTTTTGACTGGTGCCCTGTCATTTATATTGTACAGTGTTTGAAACTTGTCATTCTTTTCTCTAGGATCCAAACTTAATGAAGTGGCTTCACAGTACTCTGTTAGATGGCTTGAGTATTCCTCTTTTGGCTTGTTATCTTGATGTGCTGCAGACCTTGAGAGCCAAGGTGAGAGTCTGTTCTTAATTAATACACATGCAAATATTTTACTGCAATGCATACACATACATGTACACTACAATGTATGCACGTTTTTAGTGTTTAGTGAATGTTGTGAACTTGACATTGACTTTGAGTGAAGTTGTCAATGAAGGGTTACCTGTATTGTCATCCTGGCTGGCTCTGCAATCTCACGAAATGCACTAAATCTGGTAATGTAATTGGCTACCCTTGCAGGAAGGTGGTGCCTTCTTACCTGCTAAAGATTTTACCCTCTGTTTCCTTCTTTTTGCATTTTTGTGGACCTCTACAGCTTCTTGGCTTTTATTAACAGGCAAAAAAGAATGTGGCTGATATCCAGCCATGTTGACCTCAGGCTTGGTCAATAACCTAATATATTGATGCCCGTGGCCCACAAGTGCCAGAGTTTATCCTGCTTTCCACACATTTATGAAGTGTACATGTAAAGCAACTGTTCCCCTTGAATGAAATTCTTGTTCCGAGATGACCCCTAGAATTTTGCCACTGTACTACTCAATACCCATTATTTTACAATCCAGATCAATATCAGTATCTGGGCAACGGCACACCTACCCCTCCCCGAAACCCAACAGTAATGCTAACTTCCTAACTTATTATAACATGTTGGGTTAGGTGAGGGGTAGGTGCGCAGTTACCCAGATACTGATATTGATCCTACAATCCTGGACCCAGTTGTTATCCAGTTAGCATTACCTATTAGTGGGAGAGAGGTATTTCAAAAATAAAGTTTTTTGCTTGAGAACACAAAACAGTTACATGGTTAGTGCTTGAATCAGCTGGACTGCTAAACCTACAGTTTAAGGTGGCAGTCATAAGGGCACTGTCTCTTCCACTTCGCTGTGCAAGGAAGTAGCAAAGCTACATTCCTAGTTGCTTCGTGTTGCTGATAAGCCATCAGGCCACTATCATTCACTGATTGTAATTAAGTCAGCCAAAAATACTTAATAAAGAAAGCCCCCTTTTGTGGTAGATGTACTTCATGTGATTTGAGCTGAGATTAGTTGCCTCAGTCTAAAAATGTAACATAGTTTAAAAGCTCAGTTTTGATTATTTTTCTTCCAGGTTCCAACCCTTGTTGATCGAATGCTGATACAGCCTTCTAGTCAACGTCGTGGACTGGCTGCGAGCTCAGAAGCCCTGAGTTTGCTTCTCAAAAGACCTTGGGACCCTGCCCATGGACTGGTGACACAGCATAAACAGGTACTGTCTGGTTTAACGTGCTTTTATTGTTGTTACCGAGAACTTGCCACAGAGGTTTTAAAAGCTCTCATAGCATACACTGTACAGCTGTGCATGTATTTTGGCAGAAAGAAAATTTAGTGTAGGGTGCCAGAAATGATCATAGAATGTCTGCTTTATTGTTTATTGTTTCATTACTGTTTTTATTGCTGTCTCTTTTTTATTGTTCTCTGTTCAGTGATGATTGTATCAGACCTTTCTGTGCATGGTTACCATGTTACATCTATGTGTTTTTACAGAATGATGTGCACTTTTAGAAAACCTACTTACATTTTGTACTGGAATGCATCCATTTTGAAATGAACCTACAGCTGGCAATATTACTGGACATCTTTACTTGATTACAAGTACATGTGCTTGCCACTTATTAATAATGGAGTATTTTGACAAACAATTAAGACCAAAAATAAATTAGTGGTAATAATTATTTTTACTCTTCATTATTAGCCACTTCGTGTTGAAATTAAAAATCAGGTGACCCAACAGGCAAGAGAAGCTGGTTCTTACTGCCATCTTCTCCTTCTGTTTTTGTGCCTTTTATATCAAAACATTTTGGAAGGGCTGGGTATGTTACATGTAAATCACATTTTCAATTATCACCCTTCTATCATAAAGCGAAAACTTCCTGGAACTCCTTTGCTGTTGGTTGTGCCAAGTGGTCCTACAACAAGTATCACTTCTGGGACGTCATCCAAACGTGCTCGCTTCTGGCACAACCATCTGTCTGTCCTTGGCAAGGTTGTTCCTGTCACCATGCACACAAGCAATGGAGGAAGTGGAGTGTCCATCAGTCAGTGTTTGGATCACATTATTGGTGCTGTAAGGATCAAAGTACTAGAGGTAAAAAATTGTATTGAGAACTAATGGTCAAATTCAGAAATCTTTTTGCACGCCATATTCCTAGGCATTAAAAAATTCATGTTAGCATTGTGTGTCTGGACTGGTGGTCACTCGTGCAAGTAAGCTTAATTATCACACAAGTGAAAGATAAAATCGCTTACCATTCAATAAATTGAGTCAAGAAATTGAAATATGGTAGAAGAGTAATAAATAAACAATGCGCCAAAGTTTCAGGGATGTCCAATATTCTAAACTCAAGTTATTCAGCAAAAGGTATCACTGAAAATTATAGTGTTTAGTGTGGAGACACCTTGTTGGAGGCCGTCTGAGGGACTCCAACATGGTGGCCGGAAACCAGTGGAAACATCTGGAGTTAACTTTAAATGGGCTCTCTCAAAATGATAATTCTCTCTGTTAAACTTAAACACATTAGCATAGGCACTTCTCTCAACATATTGGTTACTTAGAACTTAAAAAATAAGGCAAATCGATATTTTCGTGCACATAACATGTTACCCAGAGACAATGCCGATGTCGCGCATTGTGAAAAGACTGTGTTCTATTTACAAAACAATGCGGTCTATTGAGCTGAAGACAGGCCAAAAGATATATGCTTGAAAATGACTTTTACCTGAAAAAGGTAAACACTTAAAATTTTTAGTTTTAGTTTTTTCTGGCGTCACGTGAAAACCAAGAATAGTATCCCTCCATTGTTCAATGACATTTTAGTTTAGCAATGACAATGAGAATGAGCAAGCAGGCCAAATTTAGAAAAAGAATTAGTTTTCAAAATATGGAAAGTATCAACCTAATTGTTTTCAACTTTGTTTTATTCTTCAGCTGAGAAGTCATTTTCCTAATCGTCCCATTATTCTGCTGGGTTGGTCAGTTGGTGCTTTAGTGTCTTGTCAGGTATGAAATTACAAAGATGTTCATAATGTTCAACAAAATTCAAGCAGGTCAACTGTATGTTGTACATTCCACCATAGTTAAACTTGACATTTCTGAAAACTATGCCCTGTTCTTTTTCTGTTAGGTAGCATTGATGGAATCAGTGTGTGCCGTTGTATGTCTTGGTTTTCCGATCACTGGTCTAAGTGGTGTAAGAGTGGTGAGTACACAAACTGTGTAGTACTGCGCAGGAGTAAGCTACATCTCATCTCATTTCTAAAAAGACCTGTCCCTGTTTAAGATTATTTATCTTTATTTATGCTCCTCGCCTCTTACAGCTGCTGCATTCATTTCCTTTTGTTTTGATCACACAGTAACGGATATCTTCTGGCCAAAATGGTGGCACTGCACTGTTTTCCTAAACACTGCCAGTTTTTTCAATTCCTGAGCCTGGATCCTCCTTTTACATACATGTACAAGGATTTTTTCACTTTTGTTTCCAAAACAGACATGTCTTATTTGAGTAGAAACTTCTTTTATTTTGATGTCCTGTGTGTGTCAAATTTAACCCCTTCAGTGCCAAGGAGTTTCCCTTTGACGAGTAAAATCGTCTGGCGTTAGACAGAGTAAAATCTATAAGTACGTCCTTGGCACTGAAAGGGTTAAAAGGTGATGCTGTTAAGATCTGTTTGACATTTCTTATGTTGGGGACATGAGAAGATGCATCTTCTCATTGGTGTACAATTGTAGTCGGCACATTTTGGCACCAGTGGCTCAATTTTGAAGCTGGCACAGGCTAAATCGTGCAAAAAAAATGTGATTTGGGTTTAAGCAGCTGTTAGATGTCAACCCAAGTAGCAGCTGCAAAGGAGACTACCCTAGCTGATTTTTTTTCTCTTCTCCTCACCTTATTCCTTGATAATGTAGTGATGTTGTAAGGAGAAATATTATTGGTCACCTGTTGTTATTTGTATTCTTGCAGGGTGTGGAAGATCCTCTTCTGGAGCTGAAGACACCCACTTTGTTTATTATTGGTTCACATTCAACTCTCACATCCCAAGAAGATGTTGAGGTACAAGTGTGTCTCTGTTTTCTTTGCAATGCCTGAAACAAACAGCTTATGTGGTTGGATTTCGTGACTCAACAACTTCTAAATATCTTGAGACTTTTTGCAGCATAATGTGTATTGTGTGGTTCAGGAAAAAAAAACTACTTGCCCCACAGAAGGGATTGGAATTTCCTGGGGATGGGAGGGTGGGGGGAATCTGTAAGACCACAAAATTATGTGTGAAGCTCAATTGGAATTTTCAGAGGGGTGGGGGTCTTAGAAAGAAGAAATCCATTTCTTGAAGGAGGTACATGCATTGATACCTTCTGGAACTACACATTGTATTGGTAAGGTGTGAAATGTGTGTGGATGAGCATCAAAGATACAGTCTCATCAAATTGAAGACACTTTAATTATTACAAAGAAAGGAATGACACTCGCTCTTTTGGTTTTTATATAACTGACAAGTTATCCACGGCTTCTCATCAAATTATAATACCAGTAATTCATCACTGATTCTGTACACATTTACTTATTTTAAGGCTTGTGCTTTTGGCCTTTTTTTAATGCACCATAAGAAAAAAGGTGGCGGCTGTACATTTTACCACAATACACAATGTACCTTGTGAACCAAACTAAGCCCACAGGGCATATAGAAAGATACAGTTTAACGGCAGTCGTTCCTATACTAACATCATTGCTCTTGTCGAATTTGAATGACATACAATTTTTCTGTGTGTGTTTATGAGCTCTTCTAGAGTATTCATGATCAAAGCATTGCAGGTAAACGTACAGCCGTCATCTTTTTTCCTTATGGTGGATTATTTACATGAATAATTTTATTGTAGATTGCTTCGGTAGAGGAGTTTATCCAGCTAAAACCATTTGCCTGTCATATAAATTGCCCCAACATGATTTAAAAAAAGTTTCTCCATGATTTGTGCTTCATAATTTATTATACACTCTTTCCATCCTGACCTGTTTGTGTGTGTGTGTGTGTGTGTGTTTGTTTGTTACAGGAAATGCGTGAAAAGATGAAAACAGACACTAGTCTGTTGGTGGTAGGAGGGGCAGATGAACAGGTCAGTGAAGTCAGCATCAGAGATGTCTTTTGGTAGTGGTTTAGACTTTAAGGTGATTGCTCAGTATTGCATTGCACATCCCTACTGCGCGTGATCTTTGGGTCATTAGCGCGCACAACTGAGCATGTGGTTGAGCGTGTGCACATACATAACATAAGCAATTTCCCTCAGGCTAAGCTCGACAGAGAAGTAAATGCTTCATTTCTCTAAACGAGCACAGTAAAAGGTTAAGTCTGCATTCGAGCCAAGTGGCCCATCAGGCCAGAGCTTATCCCGGTTTTCTTAGTATGAAGCGACTGGGAGTATTTCTACTCCCCCCTGGATGGGATACAAGTCCATCGCAGGTTACCCCCCAGCATTAAATTCGCCGGTACCCATTTATGCACCTGGGTGGAGAGGGGCACTGTGAGAGTAAAGTGTCTTGCCCAAGAACACAACACAGTGTCCCCGGCCAGGGTTAGAACCCGGACCACTCGATCCGGAGACGAGCGCGCTAACAATGAGGTCACCACGCCTCCCACAACGAGCACAGTGACCTATATTTTTTATTTCATAATTTCGATAAGAACAGTATCCTCAATAACTGAGAAAAAATTAGCAGAAATCTATGGCTACTTTTTTGGCAAATGAAATAAATTATACAGGGGCAGACATTACGGGCCGAAAAGCGCATGTCCACATCATGTTTCCTTTAAAGGATAAAAAATGCAGGGTATCTGGAGACATTTTTTCCGGGACGTAGACAAATAAACAATCCAAGAAAGTCAAACTCTGTGTGATATAATGCGCTGCTTTGAAAAGTAATCGAGCTTATTTGTTGTGCACTGAGATAACCAAAAGTCACCTAAATAACCATAGTATTGTGGCATGAAAACAAGCAAGGTGACCCCCTTTTTTATTACTTTTTCAACATCTCCTGGTACTGTAATGACAGCATACCAAATTTTATCAGAAATCTATGGCTGGTTCTTTTACTAGGGAATCACCTTAATATTTTCAGAACAACTTTGTTTCCTTGAAAACGAGGTTGTTATGAGCAGTTGCAGGGTTGTCACACAATCTTAGATAACAGCAATAATTGACAATTTAAATAATAACCACAAAAAGGCACGCTTTTCAGATTAAGTCCCTTCTTTGAGTTGATGCTTTTTCTAATTCTACTCACCTGTTTATTTGAGAGCGTATGGATGACTTTAGGAGAAAAAGGCGAATTTTTGATGACGTCATTGTTTACATTTTTCCTCATTAACGTGCGACTTTGCACAGAGAAGGCATCAAGCTTGACACGAATTGACTACAAGCATTTAAAGAGCTTGTGAAACTTAGTAAATAGTGAAAGTATTGGATCTTTGGGTGTAATATTTGAGGAGAAATTGGCTTTGAAAAACTGCAAAATGTTTGGGTGGCCGAAGCACTGATAAGTTCATTAATTCTTTGTAAAATTTTGAGTTTTTAAACCCGCGCCGCACCAAAAGTATTCAATACACCGGGCTCAAATTCCTTGGGACAGTTCATCGTGCTATGACCTTTAAAAAAACCCAGAACTAATGTTTCCATGGCTCCATCAGAAACTGTATCGCTTATGCTTATGAGGTAAATATTGTAAAGAAAGAGATTGTCCTGTAAGATGTCAGGTGCAGCTATGACTGAGTTTTTTATCATCTGCTTGCTTTCTAGTTACGTTTGACTCGAGCTAAAAGAAACAGGAGGGCCTCACACAAAGCATGGTGGATCGATTGATCATGGTATGTGTTTCCTTTGACGCAAATGCGAATATGGCTCTGTTCTAATATGGTCAAATAATTACACAATGCTAAATATAGCGTGCTAAGCCTTATAAAACTTTATGTGATGAAGTTCTTCATAATTTGAGGCAGAGACTGGACAGTACAAGCAAGACTTTGTAAATCGTTTTATTATATTTCCTTTGCATCTATGTAATGCTTGGCCACGTATCGTCATCCTGCGCTTTTATTCGCACAATACATTTTTCCGTAGAATCGTTGCGTGACACTTTAAGTTATGTCAGTAAGAAATATTAGTATTTGTACGTATCCTTTGTATCATAGGAGTGTTTTTTATTGCGTTATAAGTAGCTGAATGTGCCCGTATTGTAATGTAAGTAGTGTAGGTTTAAAAAAAATAAAATCGTTGCGTTACAGTCTAAGAGAGAGACACAATTGCGCCTTGTAATTGGGACATTTGATGTTTGTTTTTAGGACGAGATTGGTGACTTCTTGGGCCTTGTTTTGACAAGTATGAACAACAACAGCGCACACAACAGAAATGATTCCTCGGACATAGATGAAGTGGACCTTCGCAAAAAGAAAAGGAAAAGGTCAGTGTCGCGTGACCTGAGCTCTGAAATGGAACGCTCTGTAGGAAAGCAAGCGTTGACGTCACAAGCATCAGCCAAGAAGTCCACACCTCAAAAGGCTCCCGTTCAAGATCAGGGGAAAACACTTCTTAAGCTACCCCTTGGCAACACCATGGGGGCTATAAGCAGCGTTCGCTCGCTTAGCCAGCCTAGTCCTGCTAAGCGACCAAGGACTTCCAAGTCTAAATCAAAAACAACGAACCCGCCTCCAAGTATTATTCACGTGACTGGAGCTGCGCCTACAAATGTAGTCAGCAGTGTTCCTCAAGCCATTCCCGTGCACTCTCTGCCCGGGTTTCCTCTACCTCCTGGCGCCACTGTGACTCGCCAGGTGCCTCTGGGAAGTGCTTCAGCGGCGGCGCTGGCTTCCAGTGGTAGGGGACAAACCTTCATCTCCCTGACTCCGAAGAGCTCAGACCCTGGAGCAAGGGTCACACAGACGTTCATCACAATTCCTCGCGGGAGCTCTCCATCCGTCATGTCGTCAAGTTCCGCAACAGGACAGACAGTGCAATACATCATTAAGCCCCAAAGCCAGCGTCACACTCCTGTAAACCTCGGAGCTGTTGGTGCTACCCTGACAGCTCAAGGTGCTGTTTTACCGCCCGGAACTCAGCTTCCTGTAAGGACCATTGTAACAGCGCCAGTCAGACAAACACCTCTCTCCCAATCACCCAGCTCGTCCTTTACATCCGTAGTGAGTCTCAAGGGGGCTACTGTAACAACGCAAGCTCCCTCATTTCCATCGGGTGCTGTACCAGTATCTAGCGCTTCTTTAGCTGCGGCATCTTCCCTTGGCAAGTTTTCCCCATCGTCAGCAGTTCTGACCTCCGGGAGACCTACCTTTACCCGTGTGGGTGAGATGTCACAACCATCAACTATCAACGTTCTGACCAAGGACGGTAACAAGCTGGTAGTGTCTCAGGCGATATCGTCTGCCGGTCTCAAAGGCTCGTACAAGCTGGTCAGTGGCGCAACTGTAGCCAGTGGAACTGGACAATCCCAAGTCGTCCTTGGCCATCCTGTCAGGTCAGCTTCAGGGGGTGGTCAGACATTAGTTACTCATAAAGTGTCTGGTCCGCCAGGAACTGTAGCCACCTCGTTACCTGTGAGTCTTGCTGCGTTAGCTGGAAAACTACCGAGTAGCACCACGATATCACAACCCGGTGGACGAGTGACTCTCGTTCAGAGCACTCGGCCATCTACTGTCACCACCCAGCCAGTAAGAACCATTCCCGGTCAAGTGGTCTCTGTGCAGAGACCGGCAGCAAGCAGGACTACTAATCTCCAGACTGGCGCGGTGTCAAGTTTTCCAGGAGCAGTAACAGTTGCAAGAGCAGGAGCTACTCCGATCACCGGGGTCATCTCTTCTGGCTCTCCCGTTACTAACCTTCAAACCGGAACAAACTTAGTGGTTGGTAAAACGGTTGGCAATGCTGTGGCCAGTACACAGGTAACCCCCAAGGTGGCGCCTACCCCAGTCGTTTCTTCCACGGCAGTTTCTGGGACTAAAGTGGTACCCACATCGCAAATGTCATCAGTTCTCAACAAGACTAAGACAGTGCTGACTACGTCTGCTCCGAAAACCTCCGGAGTCGCAGGCTATTTCTACCCCTGTCACTTCATACTTAAGTACAACTCCTGCTCAACAGATTGGGAAATCGGTAGCCACTGCTCAGGTGGCGACTGTTGGGCAAAGTCCTGCAGTGGCACAGTCGGCTGTGAAGGAACAAACACCAGTGGCGTCCAAAGCTGGAGATGGCGTCGCAAAGGAGGCGTACCCATAACTTTATTGATAGTGAGAACCTAAGCCTTCAGATGTAGCCTCTGTTTGCGTTGGCAAAAAAAAAAGTTTTTCCTTTGCTAGTGATCCAGCAGTTGTAACCTTTGAAAAGACAATTTTAGGAAGCAAGGCTATCGACTTTGTCATTGGTGGTGGATAATTTCTCATGCTTGAACTGTAAATATGTAGTTAAAGTGATTATTAAAAAGAAAAATATCCGAAATTGTGCCCAAAGTGGAGCCTAGGGTGCGGATTAGATTCGATTCCGTTCCCACGACTTACTTCCAGCAACCACTTTTGGAGGTAAATATATGTTATTGGCTGGCTGGGAGGTCCGTATGGGGAAAAACTGTGACCGAGGTTCACAGTTTCGCTATACGGACCGACCCTAAGCCGGCCAATAACATTTTTATCTTTTCTTTTCCTGCGGTTAATTGGCTCACAACTGAGTTTGTTTACGCAACTTTGTCATTGAATTGGCTTACGCGCCGTTTGTAAACCATTCACAAAAAATCTAACGAACGAACAAGCGTTAAATGCTAGACAAAGAAAGATGTATTAAAAAAACAGATTTATTTCGAACTACTTTATGTTAGTTGCATTAAAGTCACCAGTTAAGTTCTCTAAAAGTGTTTTCTCGATGTGAAATTTCGAGCACAGTTTGAAGTTGTGCTACAAAAACAATAGACGAGTTCACGCTCAAAGGGGCATTATGAATAATCCGGGCAAGATTTCAAGGAAACAAAGCAGCAAAATATACGTTTTTCTTCATATTTCCGTTCTGAGTTTCATTTTGGAGAAGAAACTATTGTTGTCAGCGGAGAAACCCCTTTTCTGTATTTAGTAGCGTTTCCGAGTCGATTGAGCTAGGCATTAGCCTACTTATCAGAGTAACGGAGATGCTACTTTTGAGGCTTGAGCGGCTAAGACTTGATCAAATCATTTGGTTTTAACCGTAAAAAACTGAACTTCGTGCGCCCACAACTTTCACTCGATCGACTCAAAAACGCTGGTAAATGTTGAAAAGAGGTTACCCCCATACTGTATGTGTTTCGTCGCCAAATTTGAAATAAGAACGGAAATATATAGAAAAACATTTGTTTTACAGCTTTGCTTCTTTATAAATTTGCCCTTATTATCCATATTGTCCCTTAGAGCGTGAACTCATCTATTTCTGTCAGTCGTTGCGAATCACTCGAAATCAGACTTTTTTTTACCGTAAATTGAATTGAGTGGCATTTAGCGAGGGAATTCGTCAAGTGTACTCTACAGAAATTCTTTCAAATACAGCAACGATCAGAGTGGTAAACTCGCCTGAAATTGATTCAGTTTGACTTAAAATTGTACAGAGAGACATACAGTATTACGCGCCATTACAGTGCCGAGCTGCAAACAGCCAAACTCTCACAACTTCAAAAATCTATTGAATTTACCTACGGTGACTTCCTTTGCCATCTTATGGTGAATAGAGATAAACTTGCCTTGATTAATCGTTGGTAGTGTAAAAAGGGTGAAAGATTGACGATAATCGCTATTTCGTTCAAGAAAATAGATCAACTCGATGGATTCCACCCCCTGTAGCGGTCCGTATGAGAAAATTCCGCCCGCTCCAGTAACCAATCAGATTGCAGGATTGTTGAATTCCGCTCGCTCACGAGCCGAAAAAAAGATTAAGATCGTTATCACTGTGAAGTCGGAAAAATAGTTCGCGTCCGCACAACCTAGTCAGCGGAATTCGCGAGCGAATTATTTCGTCACCAATCCTCTCGAGGCTTCGCCACTCACGTTCACGGCCTCACCGCCAAAATAAAAAGCGCGAAATCCCGGAAGCTACGCAGACTTGCACAGCCTGTTTTCGCTTCGTCATTGCGGAGTCCTGCGGACACTTGCATCACAAGATTTAGATTTCAAATTGCCTTCGCGGTTGATACGCGCCATGTACAGTTCACGCAATTGCGACAATTTTACGTAAACTTGAAAAAAGCGCAAGGACATCCCCTCAGATCAGCCTGCAACGAGTTTTAACAATGTGCGGGTGATCGGGAAGTAAGGGGTCTTCCCCCTTTTATAGACCCTTTGAACCCCTTGAAAGAGAAATAGTCAATTTACTGACCGATTCCTTTCTACTCGCACACATTACATAATTTCTGTTATCAGGCGGCTCATCACCCCCGATGGGACTTTCACAAAACAATGGACTACTTTGAAACTCCGTTGAGGGTTTTCATGCTGAGCGTACATAAATTATCCGAGGCCCTTTAAACAGCGTTTCCATACCACTCCATGTACTATTCGAGGAAGTACTGAATTTGTTTCACCGTCGCGATTGTGAAGTTTTCGATCTGTTTCACGCCTGTGGCCGCTGCCTTCATCTTAAGCGCGCTAAGCCGCCAGTACATAACGTATATGCCCGAAGATTTTGCAGTTTTCTGCCAAATATGCGTCAAATTGAGGACAGAAATTCTACGTATGCCGGGGGTGTTTTTCCATTGCTCTTGGGGGTAAAATAGGGTGCTTGAAAAGGATACGGAACATCCGCACTTAATCTTAGTTGACTGGCTAGTTAACATTCCGGACTGTTGCCAGTCCGCAGAGAGCTTTGCGGTTTGCATCGTCATTGTAATTGAATTTCGTGTCCTTACGTAATTTCCAGCTCCCTAGCTCTCTTGTCTGGTTTCCGTTTCTGTTTTTCATTTCCTCCAAACGGCTGGAGACCTGCACCCACAATTATTTTTCAATCAATAATGGAACGCCCTTTGGTTTTGAAACAACAACGCACAAACTTGTCCCAGCTTATTTACACTAAGTTTCATTCCACCACGACAATGCCAGCGAGGACGTCACTAAACAAAAGGTTTTAGAACAACACAAAAGCTGTGCACCAGCTCTATAAATCTTTACATTTCTCCGACGTCCGCTGCAAATGACCAAGTTCTGAGTAGTCTGAGAAACGCGAACGACGAAGGCTAATTTGAAATCTAAATCATCTGTGACTGCAGGGTCCGGGCAGGACTGCCCGCTTAATGACGCCCATAGACGGAAAAACAGGCCTGTATGCACAAGTGACTGCGGTGGAGCTTCCGGGATTCTCGCGCTGTTATTTGTGGCGGTGACTGCGCCTGTGAACGTGATACGTGGCGAATGCCTCTGAGAGGATTTGGGTGACGAAACTAATTCGCCTCGCGAAGTGCCACGCTCTGACTAGGATTTTCTGTAGGCGGACGACTGTCTGAACTATTTTTCCAGACTGTCCACAGTGATCAACACGATCTTAATCTTTTTTTTCGGCTCTGTGCATGCTGACGCGTCGAATTCAATTGCAATCCATGCAATCTGCCATTGGTTACTGCCGGTATCCGCGGGCGGTTGAATTTTCTGCATAACGGACCGCCTACAGGGTGGTGGAATCCATCGTAGTTGATCTATTTTGTCTGTGAACTGACAATAGCGATTATGCGTCTAATCTTTATCACGCCGATTTTACACTCACCAAACGATTAATCGAAAGAGCAAGTTTATCTCTATTATCCACCATAAGATTAAGATCGTTATCACTGTGAAGTCGGAAAGTGTGTGAGTTTTTCGCGTCCGCACAACCTAGTGCGATCGGAATTCTGCTGAGCTGAATTATTTTGTCACCAAATCCTCTTCGAGGCTTCGCCACTCACTTCACGTGTAATTAGTGCTCACCGCCAAAATTAAAGCGCGAAATCCCGAAGCTACGCAGTACCTTGCACTAGCCTGTTTTCGCTTCGATTCATTTTGCGGAGTGCCTTGCGGACATCATTGCATCACAAGATTTAGATTTCAAATTAGCCTTTCGGCCGTTCTGACGTTTCTCAGACTACTCAGAACTTGGTTCCGATTTCAGCGGCTACGTCAGAGAAATGTAAAGATTTTATAGAGCTGGTGCACAGCTTTTGTGTTGTTTCATAAAACACTTTTGTTTAGTGACGTCCTCATGCTGGCATGGTCGTAGGTGGACTGATAAACTTAGTGTATATAGCGTGGACGCAGTTTGTGCGTTGTTGTTTTCAAAAACCAAAGGGGCGTCCCTTCTTGATTGAAAAATAATTGTGGGTGGGCAGGTCTCCAGCCGTTTGAGAAAATGAAAAACTAGAAACTGAAACCAACCAAGAGAGCTAGGGAGCTGGAAATTACTAAGGACACACTTCAAATTACAATGACGATGCAAACCGCAAACTCTCTGACGGACTGGCAACAGTCTCGGAATGTTACTAGCCAGTCAACTAAGATTAAGTGCGGCTGTTCCGTATCCTTTTCCAAAGCACACCCTGATTTTAACCCCCAAGAGCAATGGAAAAACACGCCCCGGCAGTCCTACTTAGTAATTTCTGTACCTCAGTTTACGCATATTGGCAGAAAACTGCAAAATCTTCGGCACATATACGTTATGTACTCGCGGCTTAGGCGCTCAAGATGAAGGCAGCGCCACAGGCGTGAAACAGATCGAAAACTTCACAATCGCGACGGATGAAACAAATTCAGTACTTCCTCGAATAGTACTATGGAGTGGTATGGACAACGCTGTTTAAGTGTCCATCGTGGACTTATTTCACAATGTGGGGTGTGGGGATTGTACGCTCAGCATGAAAACCCTCAACGGAGTTTCAAAGTAGTCCTCATTGTTTTGTGAAAGTCCATCGGGGGTGATGATCCGTCCTGTAACAGAAATTATGTAATGTGTGGCGGAGTAGAAAGGAATCGTCCAGTAAATTGACTATTTCCTCTTCAAGGGGTTCAAAGGGGTCTATAAAAGGGGTGAAGACCCCTTCTTCCCGATCACCCTGCACATTGTTAAAACTCGTTCGCTTGATTGAAGGGATGTCCTTGCGCTTATTTCAATTTACGTAACAATTGTCGCAATTGCGGAACTGTACTGGCTGCGTATCAACCGCGAAAGGCTAATTTTGAACTCTAATCTTGTGATGCAAGTGTCCGCGGACTCCGCAATGACGTAGCGAAAATCATGCTGTGCAAGTCTGCGTGTAGTCTTCCGTGATTTCGCGCTTTTTATTTTGGCGGTGAGGCCGTGCGTTAGTGGCGAAGCCTCGAGAGGATTGTGACGAAATAATTCGCTCGCGAAATTCCGCTGACTAGGTTGTGCGGCACGCGAAACACTATTTTTCCGACTTCACATGATAACGATCTTTAATCTTTTTTTTCGGCTCAGGGTCAGCGAGTCGGAATTCAACCAATCCTGCAATCTGTGCTTGGTGTACTGGAGCGGCGGAATTTTCTCGATATCGTGACCGCTACAGGGGTGGAATCATCGAGTTGCATCTATTTTCTATAACTGAAATCAGCGTTATCGTCAATCTTTCACCCTTTTTACACAGCACCAGCGATTCATGTCAAGCAGTTTATCTCTAATTCACCATAACATGGGCAAAGGACGTCACCGTAGGTTAAATTCAATGATTTTTGCAATATTGTTAGCAGCTTTGGCTGTTTGGCAGCTCGGCACTGTAATGGCGCGTAATACTGTATGTCTCTCTGTAACAATTTTAAGTCAAACTGAATCCATTTCATGGCGAGTTTACCACTCTGATCGTTGCTTATATTTGAAAAGAATTTCTGTAGAGTACACTTGACGAAGTCCCTGCTACATGCCACTCAATTCAATTACGGTAACAAAAATAGTCATGTCACATTTTCGAGTGATCTCGACAACGACTGACAGAAATAGATGAGTTCACGCTCTAAGGGACAATATGGATATATAAGGGCAAATTTACAATAAATAAAGTAATCAAAGCTTGTAATAACAAATGTTTTTATCTGATATATTTCCGTTTCTTATTTCAAATTGTGGCGACGAACACTACAGTATGGGGTAAACCTCTTTTCAACCATTTACAAGCGTTTTTGAGTCGTCGAGTGATAAGTTGTGGTCGGCACGAAGGTGTCAGTTTTGTACGGTTAACACAATGATTTGACACTCCAGTCTTAGCCGCTCAGCCTTCAAAAGTTAGCCATCCTCCGTTACTCTGATAAGTAGGCTAATGTCAGCTCATATCGACTCGGAACGCTACCTAATACACGAAAAGGGGTTTCCTCCGCTGACAACAATAGTTTCTTCTCAAAATGAAACTCAGACGGAAATATGAAGAAAAACGTATCTTTTTCTGCTTTGTTTCCTTGTGTAATCTGCCCGGATTATTCATAAATGCCCCTTTGTGGAGCGTGAACTCGTCTATTGTTTTGTAGCACAACTTCAAACTGTGCTCGAAATTTCACATCGAGAAACACTTTTAGAGAACTTAAACTGTGAACTTTAATGCAACTAACATAAAGTAGCTTCGAAAGAAATCTGTTTTTTAATACACATCTTTCTTTGTCTAGTCATTTAACGCTTGTTCGTTCGTTAGATGTTTTTTGTGGAATGGTTTAACAAAACGGCCGCGCATAAGCCAATTCATGACAAAGTTGCGTACACAAACTCTAGTTCTGTGAGCCCATTAACCGCGGGAAAAGAAAAGAATATAAAATGTTTATGTGGCCGGCTTATGGGTCGGTCCGTATGGCGAAACTGTGAACCTCGTACACAGTTTTCCGCATAGCGGACACTCCCCCACAGCCAGCCACTAACATATATTTACCCTCCAAACTGTGGTTTCTGGAAGTAAGTCGTGGGAACGAATCGAATCTACCCGCACCCTAGGCTCCACTTTGGGCACATTTCGGATGCTTTTTCTTTTTATTAATCAGCTTAACTACATATTTCAGTTCAAGGCATGAGAAATTAATCCACCACCAATGACATAAGTCGATAGCCTTGCTTCCTAAAATTGGTCTTTTCTAAAGGTTTACAACTGCTGGATCACTAGCTAAAGGAAAAACTTTTTTTTTTTTGCCAACGCAACAGAGGCTACATCTGAGGCTTAGGTTCTCAGTCTGTGATCATAAAGTTATGGTAACGCCTCCTTTGCGACGCCATCATCCAGTTTGTGCGCCTCTGGTGTTTGTTCTTCCACAGCCGCTGTGCCACTGCAGACTTGAACCCACCAGTTCGCCACCTGAGCAGTGGCTACCGATCTTTCCCACTCTGTGTTGAGGCAGGAGTTGTTACTTAAGTATGAGTGACAGGGGTAGAAAAAATTTTAGCCTGCGACTCCGGAGTGCGTGGGGCGGGGGGGGGGGGGAGTGTGGGTTTTCGGCAGACGTAGTCCGCACGTGCTTAGTCTTAAGTTGAGAACTGATGACATTTGCGATGTGGGTACCACTTTATCCCAGACAACTGCCTTGGGATGCAGAAACGACTGGGGTATGCGCCACCTTGGGGGTTACCTGTGTACTGGCCACAGCATTGCCAACCGTTTTTAACCCAACCACTAAGTTTGTGTTCCGGTTTTGCAAGTTAGCACGGTTGGAGCCGACGAAGAGATGACCCCGGTGATCGGAGTAGCTCCCTGCTCTTAGCAACTGTTACTGCTGCCTGGACGAACTTGACACACCGCGCCAGTCTGGAGATTATAGTCCTGCGTGCTGGCCGCTTGCCAGAGACGCACTTGACCGGGGAATGAGTTCTTACTGGCTGGGTGAGTGACGTAGTGGCCGAGTGCTCTGAACGAGAGTCACTCTTCCACCGGTTGTGATATCGTGGTGTCTATCGGTATTTTCCAGCTACGCAGCAAGACTCACAGGTAACGAGGTGGCTATGCGTGTTCCCCTGGGCGGACAGACACTTTATGACGTAACCTAATGTCTGCCACCCCCCTTGAGCTGACCTGACAGGATGGCTCAAGACGACTTGGATTGTCCATGTTCCCACTGGCTACAGTTGCGCCCTGACCACTTGTAGGAAAAAAATAAGAAAAGAAAATCAAAAAAAAAGAGAAAAAAAAAAAAAAAAAAAAAGAAGAAAAAGCCTTTGAGTACCGGTGCAGACGATATCGCCTGAGACACTACCAGCTTTGTTCACCGTCCTTTGGTCAGAACGTGATAGTTGCATGTTGATGACATCTCACCCACAAGGGTAAGGTAGTCTCCCGGAGTCAGAACTGCTGACGCCTGGGGAAACCTTGCCGACATGGAAGATGCCGCAGCTAAATCGAAGCGCTACGATACTGGTACAGGGGGCACCCGGATGGAAATGAGGGAGCTTGCTTGTTACCACCTCTGATAGCCCCCTTGAGACTCCCTTACACGGATGTAAAGGACGAGCTGGGTGATTGGGCAGAGAGGTTTTTGTCTTGCTGGCGCTCACGTTACAATGGTGCCTTACAGGAAGCTGAGTTCCGGGCGGTAACACGCACCTGAGCTGTCAGGGTAGCACCACAGCTCCGAGGTTTATCAGGAGTGTGACGCTTTGGCTTTGTGTGTGGCTTAATGAGTGTTTGCACTGTCTTGTCCTGTTGCGGAACTTGACGACATGCGGATGGAGACTCCCGAGAGGAATTGTGGTGAACGTCTGTGTGACCGCTGCTCCAGGGTCTGCAGCGTCTTCGGAGTCAGGAGAAGAAGGTTTGTCCCCTCCCTGTAAGCCAGCGCCGCCTGCTGAATGCACTTCCTCAGAGGCACTGGCGATCACAGTGGCGCCAGGAGGTAGAGGACACCCGGGCAAGAGTGCATCGGAATGGCTTGAGGAACACTGCGACTAACATTTGTAGGCGCAGCTTCCAGTCACGTGTCAATAATACTTGGAGGCGGGTTCGTTGTTTTTGACATTTCGACTTGGACAAGTCCTTGTGTCGCTTACGCAGGACTAGGCTTGGCTAAGCGAGCGAACGCTGCTTACTAGCCCTCATAGGTGTTGCCAGGGGTAGTCTTAAGAAGTTTTTCCCCTGATCTTGAACGGGAGCCTTTGAGGTGTGGACTTCTTGGCTGAGCTGTGTGTACGGTCAACTGCTTGCTTTCCTACAGTAGCGTTCCATTTCAGAGCTCAGGTCACGCGGACCTGTCCTTTCCTTTTCTTTTTGCGAAGGTCCACTTCATCGATGTCCGAGGAATCATTTCTGTCTGTTGTCCGCGCTGTTGTTGTTCATTTTTAACTTGTCAAAACTAAGGCCGCAAGCAGTCACAATTCATCGTTCCTAAAAACAAACATCAAATGTCCCAATTCAGGCGAATGTTTGTCTCTCATCTAGACTGTAACGCAACGATTTTCTTTCTTTTTGAAACTACATCTTACATAACACTATCGGGCACCATAACCGACTACTTAATAAGCAATAACAAACACTCCTAGTATACAAAGGATACTGGACACAATACTATATTTCTTACTGACATAACTTAAAAGTGTCACGTCTAACGATTCTCGAAAAATGTCTTGTGCGAATAAAAGCTGCAGGAGGACGATACGTCTGGCCAAGCATTCACATACGCATGCAAAAGGAATAATAATAGAAACATTTACAAATGTCTGCTTGCTACTTGTCCAGTCTCTGCCTCCAATTCTGAAGGCACTATCCATCACATAACAAGTTTATAGGTTAGCTTAGCTTATATTTAAGCATTGTGATAATTATTTGTGACCATATATAACAGAGCCAATTCGCAGTTGCGTCCAAAGGGAATACACATTACCTATGTATCCAATCGCTCCACTCCATGTGCTTGTGTGAGGCCCATCCTGTTCCTCTTTTTAGCTCGAGGCAAACGTAACTAGTAAACGCAAGCAGATTACAATGAGATAAAAAACTCAGTTTCATAGTGCCTGACATCTCACTACAGGCCACATCTCTATTTCTTGTACAATATGTTCATACCTCATCAAGCCTCAGCGATACACACGTTTTGATGAGCCATGGAAAACATTCCGTCTGGGTTTTTTTAAAGGTCATAGCATCGATGAACTGGTCCGCATAGGTGAATTTGTAGCCGTGTATTGAATACTTTGGTGCGGCCGGTGTTTCAAACACTAAAATTTTAGCAAAGACATTAATGAACTTATCAGTGCTTCGGCCCACTCAAACATTTGCAGTTTTTCGTAAAGCCAATTTCTCCTCAAATAGCTATAAACCCAAGCAGATCCACTACTATTCACTATTTACTAAGTTTTCACAAGCTCTTTAAATGCTTGTAGTCATTCCCGTGTCAGCTGATGCCTTCTCTGTGCAAGTCGCCACACCGTTAATGAGGTAAAAATGTAACACAATGACGTCAAAATCAAAAATTCGCCTTTTCTTCCTAAATGTCATCCATACGCTGCTCTCAATAAACAGGTGAGTAGAATAGTACAAAAGCATTAAAAAAAAAAGAATATAAAAAAAATAAAATAACCAACTCATAATGAAGGGATCTTAAATCTGGAAAAGCGTGCCTTTTGTGGATTATTATTATAAATTGTCCCATTATTGCTGATTATCTAAGATTGTGTGAACAACCCATGCAACGGGCTCATAACAACACCTCGTTTTCCCAAGTGAAATCAAAGTGTTCTGAGAAATATTAAGGTGATTCTCCTAGGTAAAATGAACCAGCATAGATTTCTGGATAAAATTGGATATGTTGTCCTACAGTAACCAGGACGATGTTTGTGAAAACTAATAAAAAAGGGGGTCCCTTGCTTGTTTTCTGCTCACACACTCACTATGAGTTACATCGGTGCACTTTATACTCACGTTATCTCAGTGCCCACAAATAATCCTCGATTCACTTTTCAAATTCCGCGCTTATTCACACAGAGTTTGACTTTCTTGATTGTTTATTTGTCTACGTCCCTGAAAAAATGTCTCCAAATACCCTGCATTTTTTGATCCATTATCAAGTAACATGGCTGTGGATCATGCGCTTTTTTCGGCCCGTAATGTCTGCCCCTGTATAATTTATTCATTTGCCAAAAAGTAGCCATAGATTTCTGCTAATTTTTTTCTCCGTTATTTGAGGATACTGTTCTACTCTGCAAAATTAATGCAACTAAAAATATAGGTCACTGTGCTCGTCTAGTGGGAGGCTGTGGTGACCTCATTGTTAGCTCGCTCGTCTCCGGATCGAGTAGGATCCGAGGTTTCTAACCCTGTGCCGTGACCACTGTGTTGGTTTCTTGGGCAAGACACTTTACTCTCACAGTGCCCCTCTCCACCCCAGGTGTTATAAATGGGCTACCAGCGAATTTAATGTGGGTGTGGTAACCCTGCGTATGACTTGTATCACCATCCAGGCGGGAGTCGCTGAAAATACTCCAGTCGCTTCATGCTAAGTGAAACCGGGATATAGCTCTGGCCTGATGGGCCACTGGGTCTCTCGAATGCAGACTTAACCTTTTTACTGTGCTCGTTTAGATAGAAATGAAGCTTTACTTATCTGTCGAGCTTAGCCTGAGGGAAATTGCTTATGTTCATGTATTGTGCACTCCCTCAATCCACATGCTCAGTTGTTGTTCGCGCTAATGAACCAAAATCACGCGCAGTGAGGGATGTGCAATGCAATCCTGAGCAATCACCTTAAAGTCTAACCCTACCAAAAGACATCTCTGATGCTGACTTTCACTGACCTGTTCATCTGCCCCTCCTACCACCACAGACTTATGTCTGTTTTTCATCTTTTCATGCATTATCTGTAACAAACAAACACACACACACCACACACAAACATGTCAGGATGGGAAAGAGTGTATAATAAATTATGAAGCACAGAATCACATGGAGAAACTTTTTTTAAATCATTGGTGTAGGGCAATTTATATGACAGCAAATGGTTTTAGCTGTCTACATAAACTCGCTTCTCAACCGAAGCAATTACATAGTGAAAATTATTCCATGTAAATACATCACCATACGGAAAAAAGATACTGGCTGGTACGTTTACCTGCAATGCTTTGATCATGAATACTCTAGAAGAGCTCATAAACCACACAGAAAATTGTATGGTCATTCAAATTCGACAAGAGCAATGATGTTAGTATAGCTGGAACGACTGCCGTTAAACTGTATCTTATTCTATATGCCCTGTGTGCTTAAGTTTGGTTCACAAGGTACATGTGTATTGTGGTAAAATGTACAGCCGCCGACCTTTTTTCTTCATGGTGCATTAAAAAAAGCCAAAGCACAAGCCTTAAAATAATGTAAATTGTGTACAGACTCAGTGATTGAATTTACTGGTATGATAATTTGATGAGAAGCCGTGGATACTTGTCAGGTATACTAAAACCAAAGAGCCATGTCATTCCTTATCTTTGTAATCAATTCACAAGTGTCTTGCAATTTGATGAGACTGTACATCTTTGATGCTCATGGACCCACATACATGTCACACTCTTACCAATACAATGTGTACAGTTCTCCGAATGTTTCAACAGTATCTACAATGTACCCTTCCAGGAAAGGATTCTTCTTTCTGTGAGACCCCCGCCCCTCTGAAAATTCCAATTGCGCGTCACACATAATTTTGTGGTCTTAGCAGATTCCCACCCACCTCTCGAGGGGGGAGACCATATGCCATCCCCAGGAAGTGTGCCAATCCCTTCTGTGGGGCAGTAGTAGTGTTTTTTTTTTATCCTGAACCTTACACAATCACTTAGGTGGCTGCAAAAAGTCATCTAAGTGTTAGGAAGTTTGTTGCAGCGTGATAGTTTATCACGTAGTCGAAAAAAATGACAACCACATAAGCTGTTGTTTCAGCATTGCTTACAAGTCAAACACGGGAGACCACCCTTTGCGAGCCTCAACATCTTCTTGGGATTGCGAGTTTGAATGGACCACTAATAAACAAAGGTGGGTGTCTTCAGCTCAGAAGAGGATCTTCACACCCTGCCAAAGCAAATACCGTAACAACAGGTGACCAATATATTTTCCTTACAACATCACTACCCCTATGGTATCAAGTGGAGTAAGGTGAGGAGAAGAGAAGCAAAAATCAGTCTAGGGTAGTTCGCTTTGCGCAGCTGCTACTTGGTTGACATCTAAAAAAAAAAAAAAGAAAAGTAAACATCGTTAAAACTTCAATCACATTTTTTTTGCACGATTTAGCCGTCTTCAGTGGCAAGCTTCAAACAACATTGAGCCTCCCCACTGGTGCCATAATGTGATTTCTTCATCCGGACTACACATTCGAGCATCCGAATATATATAGAAGAACTCTCCATACTTCATCTATGTCTGCCCAACATAAGATCGTGGTTCTATTGAAATGTCAAACCAGATCTTAACAGCTCACCTTTTACAACCCCTTTCAGTGCCAAGGAGATGAGGTCCGCTTCTGACGTGTATAAAAAAGTGGTCGTCTGGCATGTTAGACGAGAGTAACAATCTAGTCAGTACGGGTGCCTTGATGGTGGCACTGAAAGGGTTAAAAGGTGATGCTGGTTAAGATCTGTTGTGTGCCACATTTACTTATGTTGGGGACATGAGAAGACTGCATCTTCTCATGCCCGCTGGTGTACATTGTTAGATAGTCGGGTGCACATTGTTGGCACCAGTGGCTCACATTTTTGAAGCGTGGGCACAGGCTAAAAATCGGTGCAAGAAAAAAATGTGTTTGGTTTTAGCAGCTGTTAGATGGCAACCAAGTATCAGCTGCAAAGGAGACTTACCCTATTGCTTGATTTTTTTTTCTCATATCTTCTCCGTTAATCCACAACCAAGTAGATCCGCTTAGATAATGTAGTGTGATGTTGTAAGGAGCAACATATTTATTTGGTCCCTGTTAGGTTATCTTCTTGGTGATTCTTGCAGGGTGGTGGAAGATCCTCTTGCCCAATGGAGCTATGGAATGACACGCCTACTTTGTTTTATTATTGGTTCACATTTCAACTCTCACATCCCGACCGAACCAATGTTGAGGTACACAAGTCGTGTGTCTCTGTTTTCTTTGCAATGGTTGCTTCTAAACTAAGACTAGCTTATGTAGGTTTAAGGGGCGGATTTCGTGACTCCACAGGCCAGCGTTCTAAATAGCGTTGATGTATCTTTTATTGTCTGCGCCCTAACATTTTGTATCTGTGTTGTTGTTTACCTTGATTAAAAACAAAACTACTTGCCACTCGCAAGAAGGTGTGTCTGAGGAATTTCCTGGGGATGGGGGGTGGGGGGAAATCTGTACGACACACAAAACATTTATTTTGTGAAGCATTCAATTGGAATTTTCAGAGGGGCGGGGGTCGTAGAAAGAAGAATCCTTTCTTCTTGGAGGAGGAGGACATGCATTGAACCTTCTGGAAGCCTAACACTTTGTATTGGTAACGCGTGTGACAATGTGTGTGTGTGTGAGCATCAAAGATACAGTCTCATCCAATTGAAGACACTTTACATTAGTTACAAAGACAAAGGAATGACACTCGCTCATTTTTTGATTTTTGATATAACTTGACAAGGTTTATCCACTGGCTTTCATCAAATTATAAATAGCCTCAGTAATTCTGATCAGCAATGATAATCTGTACACATTTTACTTATTTTTAAGGCTTGCGTGCTTTTGGCCTTTTCTTTAATAGCAAACACCATAAGAAAAAAGTGGTGCGGCTGTTACATTTTACACAATACACAATGTAACCTTGTGAACCAAACTAAGCCCAAGGGCAATATAGAAAGATACAGTTTTAACCGGTCTGTGCGTTTCCTATACGTGAAACAATCATTGCTCTTAGTATGTCGACATAATTTGAAAATGCACTACAATCTTTTCTGTGATAGTGTTTTATGCGGCTTGCGTTCTAGTATATTTCATGTATCAAGCATTGCAGTAAACGTACAGTTGTTGTATCCGTCGCATCTCTTTTTTCCGACTTATGGTGGATTATTTTACATGAATAATTTTATTGTACTTGCTTCGGTAGAGGAGTTTATATCCAGCTAAAACCATTTGCCCTGGTCGATATAAGATTGCCATCCACCATGATTTAACAACAAAAGTTTCTCTACCCATATTTGGCTGTGCCATAATTTATATAGGCAATCTCTTTTCCAATCCTGCCTGATTTGATTATGTGTGATGTTGTGTGTTGGTTTTCTTGTCTAACTCTAGTATCAGACATATTGCGTTTGAAAAGATGATAAATCAGACCATCTACACAGTCGGTATCCTCTCGGCCTGGTTAAGGCAGGGTGCAGTTATTATGAACAGTTGTCCAGGTGAGTAGCATCAGAGATGTCTTTTGGTAGTGGTTTTATGCACATTTACTGTGCATTGTCTCACTAGAATTGATGACACATAAGAAACCCTTGGATGACTTTTAAATAGTGCGACATGTGCAATCTCTTTGGTCATTAGCAATTTACGTCAAAAAGAACAAAACAAAGTAGAATAATATCACTGTGGCAACCAGGTCTGGTTCTGAGCGTAGTGGCACATACACCTCTCATAACTCTAAGCAATGTCCCAATCATGTAGCCCTACACTCGACGAGAAGTTTAACAATTGCTATTCATTCCCCTTCTACTAAACGAGCACATGCAAAAGGTTACACTAATCCTTGCCATATCGTAGCACAGTAGGCCCAATGCAGGCCAGAGCTTCATTCCCGAGTTCTCCCATTATAAGCATGAAGCGAAACTTGAGGGTGACTGTTTATTTACTCTACTCACCCCCACATTGTGATCGGGATCACAAAAATTCTGTCATACGACAGGGTTTATCCTTCCAATACAACCACCAGTCCTTAAATTCGCGGGTACCCCTTATTTATAATTATACACCTGATGTGTTGGCAAGGGGCACTGGCGTGGAGATTGTAAAGTGTGACTTGCCCAATAAGCCACAACCACAGTTCCTGCCAGGCCAGGGTTAGAACCCGGACCACATCGATCCGAGAGCAAACGATGCGTCGCTGAGAAAATTGTCCACAATTAGCGAGTCCCACAACCCCCGGGCCACGCCTCCCACTAACGAGCACTTTATATAGTGATCTCAAAATCCTCTCCTGTTTATTTCATAATTTTCGATATGAGAACAGTATCCACTTACAATAACTGAGAAAAAAATTAGCAGAAATCTATCGTGGGACTACTTTTTTGGTGCATCTATTTTTCCACCATCTAAAATAAATTATACGAGGTGCAGGACATTACGGGCCCGACAACAAGACTGCATCATGATCAGTCACACATCATGGTTTCCTTTAAAGTGGATAAAAAATCGCAGGGTACTCTCTGGCAGACTGATTTGTATACTCTTCACAGAGGACCGTTAGACAATAATAAATCAATCCAAGGAACATGTCACAACATCTGTGTGATATAATGCGCTGCTTTGAACATAGTCAATCGAATCTTTGTATTTGTTGTGGCATCGGAGATCACACCAAACAGTCACTCCTAACAACTAACCATAGTACGTATTGTGGCTTCGAAACACAAGCAAGGTGACCCCCTTTTGTTATTAGTTTTTCACATCTCCCTGCGTACGTAAGTGTTAATAGACAAGCTATCCGATGTAGAACACAATTGTTAACTCCGAATATAACTATGGCATGGTTCTTTACTCTCCAAAGTGGAATCACTCTTAATAATTTTCAGAACCACACTCTTGTCTTATCCATATGAAAACCAGGTTGTCTAGTGAGTACCAGTCATAAGACTCTGCAAGGGTTTGTCAACACAATTCATTGAGCTATGACTAGCAATAATCTGACAACTTTAGATAATAACCATTAAAAAGGCATACGCTTTTTGGTTCAGTTATAAAGATGCCCTTCTGTTTCAGGTTGATAGCTTATTCCTCTCAACTTCTACTCAATCCACTGTTTACTATTTGAGAAGTCAGTGCATGGTATAAGTCTTATCAGGCTGTGGACAAGGAGGAAAATCGGCGAATATTTTGTGATCGCACCGTCAAGTTTTATTAACATTATCTTCCTACTACTACATAAACATGTAGCGACTTTGCACAGGTATTAGTTGACCTATCAGCATCAATATGGCTTGCACTCTAATATTGACTACAGACCATGCAATTAAAAGCTCAGCTTGTGAAAACACTTAGGTTCAATACATAGGTGAATTAGTTATTGGATCTTTGGTGTTGTATATAGTGTTGAGGAGACAACTCATGGCTCTATGAAAAATCACTGACGTCCACCGCACTGTTATGGGCATAGTGACCGTGAAGCTCTACTTTATAAGTTTCATTTAATTTCCATTTGTAATAATCTTGAGCCTTTACTTAAAACACCTCACCACTGACGCCGGATCCAAACTGCAGAAGTGTAATATCAATAATCTACCGGCTCACATTCTCTTCGGATGACCTACGTTCGATGGCGTGCATATCTGACCTTTACAACAAATATACTCCCAGTGACACTAATGCTTTCACATAAGCTACCTCATAAACTGATCGCTTATAGTCTCGCTTCATTGAGCGTACACCAATATTGTAATGGAGAGTATTGTCCTGTAGAATGATACAGGCTGCATTGCTATGACTGTCGTTTTATACATATACACATCCTCTGCTTGCTTTCTAGTTACGTTTTTGTACTCGCAAGTCTACAAAAAGAAAACTAGGAGAGGGCCCTCACTACCAAAAGGCAATAGAAGTGAGATCGCAAATACTCCAGATCATTGGTATGTGACCTTTCTCTCATTTGACCGGGCCAATACGGCTGAATATGGCTCTGTTATCAACTACTCGGGTCAACATAATTCACACAATGCTAAATATTAGCGTGCTAAGCCTTCATAAAACTTTATGATATAATGAAAGTTTCTTCATAATTTTGAGGTACAGCAGGGACTGGACAGTCACCTAAAGAAGGCGAATATCAGCAATAGACATAACATTTTGTAAATGTCTGTTTTAACCTTTATCTTTACCTCTTTAGCCATCTATAGTATATGCTATAGGACCACGTAATCGTCGCATCCTGACAGGCAAGAACCTACGACCTCACTAAAAGAGTCGCTTTTCATTTACCCAACAACAATAAACACATGGTCCGTTCAATATATTTAATCTCTTGTTTCAGAGCAATCGTTGCGTTGACATCAACTCTAAATTCCAGTTTGATTACATGTAAGAAAGTAATTAGCTCATTATGTCACGTATCCCTTTGTAATCATCCCAGCGCGTGTTTTTATTGCAGTTATAACGTACGCTGAATGTGCCCGTATGTGAATGTCAGATGTCAATTCCGTAGCATCTTCAAAACGACAATAAGCTAATCGTTCTTCGATCTGCCGTTTCACCAGTACTAGTTAGAAGAGTGGCGAGACTAACAATTGTAGCGTGATCCTATGTATATGGGAACATTGCATGTTTCGATAATTTAGGACGAGATTATGGTGACCTGGGAACATCATTGGCCCTATAGTTAATAATTTGACAAGTATACAAGCAACTATCGCGCCAGGATTAACAACATGTAATTCCCTGACAACCCAAAACAGTAAATGGATCTACCTACGCGGACATAGATGAAGTGGACCTTCGCAAAAATAAAAGGAAAAGGGTCAGTGTCGCGTGCCTGCGCTCTGAAATGGAACGCTCTGTAGGAAGCAAGCCGTTGACGTCCCAAGCATATAACCAGCCAAGATAGTGCCACGACCTAATCCACAGAGGACTGTCTTGCCGTTACAAAGGATCAGTTGACAAAACACGGATTTCTCTAAGCTGACCCCTTCTGAGCATGAACTCTCACACATGGGGGTTATAAGTCGCCCGTGTGTATTCACTGCAGTGTCAAAGACCGCATTTTACAGCAAGCCTTACATAGACATTCAGGCTGTGCTTAATCACAGGGGCAAACCCGGGAACAAGCAACCGGACTATCCAATTCTAGGAATCCAACAAACTTCGCAGACTCTTTACCTTCTCGCCTCCACAGTATTATTCACGTGACTACCTGGCGCGTGCGCCTAACAAACAAATAGTGAGTCGCAGCCAGTGTTTCCTCAAGGCCAGATTGATCGCCGTGCACCATCTACTTCCACTGTGCTTCCTCTACCGTCCTTGTCGCTCTACTGTGGACCTCGCCAGGGTGCCTCTGGAAGTGCTTCATCGGCGGCGCTTGGTTCCAGTGGTAGGGGCTAATCACCTTCATAACTCAGCAAGCTGCAGGACTATTTATACCGAAGTACAGCTGGCTCAGCAGAACCAGAGCATGGCAGCCGATGGTGTTCACTCGAGTAGCAGACAACGTTACCTCCTTCAGCATATTCTCGTGGGGTCCGCGTGGAGCTCATCCCTATACCTCATGCCTCGTCATGTTCAATCACGCAATAACTCAGGCACAGCGCAGGATCAGTCGCAATACAGTCTTACAGAAAACCACATCCCAAGCCGAGCCTAGCGTCACCATATATGAACGTACACTGGATTCTCCACACATTCGGAGCTGCCTTCAAGGTGCTAGAAAACACCAACGTACCAACTGACAGACATGCACAAGGTGGCCTACAAGATGATTTTAACCTTGTGCCCCTGGGTAAAGCTCGCAGAACTATAACTCATGTAACGGCACGAATTGTAACAGCTGCCATGTTCAAGATACTCAACAACCCCTGAAGTTCCTTGTCTCTCTAACATCACCCTCATCAATCACGAATCGCCAGCTCGTCGTCCTTATACATCACCGTAGTGCAGGTAGCTCAAAGCGGTGGGCTCATCTTGTAACAGATCGCCATTGCATTCACCCTCTTGTGTCCATGCATATCACCCATCGGGTGCTAGTCAACCACTGATATCTGTTAGCGCTTCTCTTATAGCCTGCGGCATTCTAACTCCTTTATCCCCTAAACGGCCAGTGTATTCAAACAAAACCCCATTCCTGTTGCAGCTAGTTCTGGCACGCTCATAATGGTTGTGCTCAGTCCGGAAGTACGCGCATATACAATAAAAAAAAAGCACACCGTTATAACTGAGCCCGTATGTGCTGGTGACAGATAGCTCCACGGATACCACATCAACTAGTGCAAGTCTCTGACACGAAAGTAGGCCGGGTAACACACTCAGCTGGTCAGGTTGTGCTCGATACCCATCGCTAAGTCATCGTACCTAGCCAGTGTGTCGACTCATAGTGGCTCGTACTGAAGGATTTCTGGTCATGGTGGTCGGCACAACTAGTATAGATCCTAGTGCGATGCTAACTGGAGCCAATCCCAAGTCGTAACCTTTACTTCGGCCACTGTTATTCTTCCTTCTGGTACATTGTCAATTGCTTCTCTTAGGGGTAGGTCAGCACTTAGTTACTCATCCCCCCAAGGTAAATAGTGTCATGGTGTCCAGCCATGGAACTGTAACCACACATTCATTAACCTTCTTAGGCCTGGGTGATTCCAAGGTGCCTAGCGTTTAGCTGGACACACTACCGAGGGTTATCACCACCTCGATATCACACACTCGAGTGGATGTTTACGCACTTACGGAGTGTCACTCTCCGTCTCAGTTTCAGCAGTCACGCGGTCTCATCTACTGTCACCTTACTCAATAGAAGCCCAGCCAGTAAGCAAGCCTGCTACCACTGGTCAAGTGGTCGACTCTTGTAGCACGAGACCAGGTCATGCAAGCAGGTACTCTCACAATTCTCACATGACTTGAAGCGCGGTGACTCCAGTTTTCGGATGCTGCAAACAGTTTGCATAGAGCCAGAGCTACTCGTGACATCAAACTTACGGGATCACTTCATCTTCTCAACTGGTCTACTCATCATCCGTTCACTAACCTTCAATTTTAAAGACCACACGGAACATAAACTTAGTGCTTGGTCAACACGGTTGGCAATGCTTGTTGCCTATGTACACAGGTTATTATACTAAAAAAACAAAACTGTCCCAAGGGTGGCGCCTACTTCTCCAGTCGTTCTTCCACGGCAGTTTCTTTCTGGACTAAGTTGGTACCCTACTATCGCAAAATAGTCATCAGTTCTCAACAAGACTAGACAGTGCTAAACTACGTCTCGCTCGAAAACACACTCTAAGCGGAGCAATCGCATGGCTTTTTCTCTCACTGACCCCCTTGTCACTTCATCCTACTTAAGTACAAACTCTAGCTCAAACAGATTGTGGAAATCGGTAGCTACACTGCTCAGGGGGCGACTGTTTGGGCAAGTCCTTGTCAGTGTGGACACATCTAGAAACTCATGGAACTGTGAAGTAACAAACACTGCAGAGACGGGGCCATCAGTGCGCGTCCAACAACGCTGGAGATAGAGGCGCTGCTCGCCAATGTAGGCGTACTCCATAACTTTATATGATGTAGTGAGAGGATACCTACGCTCTTCAGAGTGTACTCCCTCGTGTATTGCAGTTGGCAGCTACAAAAAAAATATACTTATTATCCTGGTGGCTAATCGATAACCCAGCAGTCTTTGTAACCTTTGACAAAATGACAAATTTTCAGGTACGCAAGCGCTATCGACTTTAGTCATCTCAGGTGGTGGTATTCTTCAAGTTCATGTCTTGCACTCTTAAAATATGGCAGTTACTACATTGTGTGTTCATTAAAGAAGAAAACTATCCGACCATCTGTGCCCACCTAGTTGGAGCCTAGGGTGGCGGGTCATTAGACTTCTGATTCCGATTCCACGCGACTACGACTTACTTCCCAGCAAACCTGACATTTTGGTAGGTAAATACATGGTGTCATTCTTGTGGCTGGCTGAACTGTAGGACCAGGGTCCTCCATGATATGGGGAAAAACTCGTGACCCCGAGGTTCCCACGAAACGTTTCGGCTTACGGACCGACCCTAAGTTCCGGCCAATAACTATTTTATCTCTTTTCTTTTTCCTTGCGGTTAAATTTGTCATACACGCTGTCGTAACTGAGTTCTGTTTCCGCCAACTTTGTCATTGATTGGCTTAACGCAGCACGTTTGTAAACCATTATCAACTTGTCAAAAATCTCGGGCACGAACGAAACTCACGCGTTTACCAAATGCTATAGCAAAGATAAGATGTATCTAAAAAATCAGATTTAGTTTCGAAAAAACTACTTTATGTTTTAGTTTGCATTAAAGTCTACCAGCTAAGTTCAATCTCAGTGTTTTCACGCAATTCTGATGGTGAATATTTCGACAGCCAACTAACCATATTATAGACAGTTGTCTAAACAAAAACAGTAGACTCGAAGTTCACTCTAGCTCAATTTATAGGGCATTATGAATAATCTGGCACAGATTCAAGTGAAACATAGCAGTTCAAAATATACGTTTTTCTTCTATCTTCCCTCGGTCTGTACCGTTCTCATTGGTGGAGCAGAAACTATTTTTGTCAGCGGTAGTGTAACTACCCTTCTTGTTCTCGTATTTAAGTAGCGTTTCCCATGTGAGCTACGTGATATGAGCCTACCTGGTCATAGTTTCACAGCCTACTTTCAGAGTAACGCTGTGATCTACTTTTGGACGGCTTGGAGACGTTCATAGTATCTTGATCAAATCATTGGTGGTATTTAAAGAGAAAAAACTCGTAATCTAAACTGAACTGTCGTGCGCCCTATACCGAACTTTCACTTATCGTGATCGGACCTCGTATATACTCAAAAACCTGTTGGTAAACATGTGTATGTGAACAATGTACAGGTACTCCCCATACTGCTTATGGTGTCTTCATGATCGTGCCTTTTAAAATCTTGAAATAAGACCGGAAAGATACCTAATGTAATAACATTCCATTTTTTAGCGAGCTCTATATGCTATCGTTATAAAATTGTTGGCTCCCTTTAACATTATCCCATGACTTGTACCTCTTCAGTTATGGAAGTGACTGCAGTGCAATGACAACAAACCTCTTCCATCTATTTTCTGTTCAGTTACGATGCGAATCAAAAAAAAACTCGCAATCCACGAAAACTTTTTATTTTAGGACTCCTGTAAATTGTAATCTCGGATGGCAATATTTAGCGGAGGAATTCTCAGTACAAGTGGTACTCTACGAAATTCCTTCTCAATACAGCAACGATCAGAGTGGTTCTCATAAACTCGCCTGACAATTGATTCGTCTCAGTTTTGACTTAAAATTGACTCAACAGTAGCAGGAGACATACTGTGTCATTACCGCGTCAGCCATTACAGTGCCGAGCTTGCAAACAGCCAACCAACTACAAGACTTCTTTTCACAAACTTCTCAAAAATATCTAACATTGAATTTACACCTCACGTGACTATCCTTATGGCATCCCCCTTACTATGGTGACATTTATAGATGATAACTTGCCTGATTAAATCGTTGTGTAGTGTAAAAAGGGTGGAAACTCATTGACGATACCGATCGATACTTCAATCGTTCAACTGTGAATACATTCAGATCATTCTACGCATGGATTCCACCCCCTGTACGGTCCGTCTATGAGAAAATTCCGTCCACGCTCTTACAGTATACCAAACCCATACACAGAAGTTGCATGAATTGGTTGGAATTCCGCTACTCGGCTAGGATTAATTCAAAGAAGTTTATGAGACGCCTGAAAAAAGATTAACGATCGGTTTATCTCAAACACATCGATGAAGTCGTGGAAAAATAGATTTCTGCGTAGTCCATTGTGCGCACAACTCGTCAGCGAATATACGCGAGCGCAACTATATTAGTCGTCACCAATCTCGTTTCGATAGGCGTCGTGCCACTACGGGTATTCAGTATCAACACAAAAAAAGGTACAAGCGCCTCCATACCGCAAATAAAAGCGCGAAAATTCTCACGGAAGCTACGCCTGAACAGTTGCACAGCCTAGTTTTCTAGTGGCAATTATTGTACAGCCCTCTCATTTGGCGTGCAGCGACCTCTCGGGACGGAACACTGTGCCTCTACAAGTCTTTTTCAGATTTCCAAATGTGCCTATCAGTCACGTGCAGGGGTGATACGACGAGACCAGTACACGGTTCACCCCCCAAAGCAAGAATATTTGCGGACTTATTATTACGTAAACTAAGTAGTGCAAACTAGTGTAGCGCAAGGAATAGGCAGAAAAAAGAAAACCAAGTTTCAGGATAAAACCCAACAGAACAATCAGCATCATGACCTAGCAAAAAAGGACACACGAATTTTTCATAACACATTATTGCGGGCCACGGTACTGTGATACGGGAAGTAAGGGGTCTTCACCACAACAAACATCCTTGCGAATTTATTAGACTAACCTATTTGTCAAACACCACCTATAGGAAAGAGCCAAAACTAAGGGTACACTGTCCCTCATATCTGACAAACCGACCTAATACTCCTATTCGCTTCTTCTTTTCCTCCATAACTACAGACCCCACACATATAATCTAATAATTTTTCTGTATCTTCCCCGAAAAGCGCGCTCATAATATCACCCCTCAGATGGGAGGCTTAAATGCAGTCGCACAAAACAATGGGAACTACTTTGAAACCCTCTCCTTAAGATTGAGAGGTTATATTATCAAATACGCTGAGCGTTACCATACAATTAACTCGCGAGGCCCTTTAAACATCGTTTCCAATAGAATTTATGATCCACTCCTGGTGTAGCATACTTCGAAAGAAGTACTGAAATTTGTTTATCAAGTTTCAACACACTACACGTGTCGACGGCTTTAACGTGTAAGTTTATCAGCATCTAGTTTCAGTAATCCGCCTGTGGCCGCTGTCCATTTCATCTTTGAGCCGAGGTCGCTAAATAAAACCGAGAAACACCCAGGTACCGCCATAACATAAACGTAATAGAGAACCATCGATAAGATTATAAATTGCAGTTTTGGCCTCAATGGACCAAATGATTCAAGACGACTCAATATTAGACATCTGAGACAAAATGCTAATTTCTATACGTAATGAGCATGAGGGGTATGTTGTTACCCAGTTGCTCTAGGGGTAAAATAGGATAGCTAGTGAAAAACGATACGACACATCCGCATTCCATGTACACTCTATAAAGTGTGCCTGGTCTCAGTTCAACTATATAACCGAAAGCACTGTTTGACTAGTCCAGCAGTAGTAGCAGCGTTTGCGATGAGTTTGTGTGCATCGTCATTGTAATTGATAATGTGTCGTGTCCTTCCCCCATTTTCCCCCTTACTCTTTTTCTCAAACCACCGCATGGATTAAAGAGCCCGCACTCAAAAATAACAAAGCTTTAAAAAAAGCATGGTTCTTAAATGAAACAAACCAGTAGAGACGATCATTTCACTGAAGCTGAAAGCCCCACAACAGTTCAACAACTCCCACGAAGCCTCATCCCTAGTTGACTACTTAAGTCTGGCTTGTCAACGTTTCTGATTTTTTCATGCAATTTCCGATCTCTATTACGGCTGGAGACCTGCATCGACCCTTCAACAATTATTTTTCAATCAATAATTTGGAAACTACGACAACCATTATGTGTTATTGAAATCTCCAACAAGCCCGCAACAAACAACCTCTGACTCCAGCTTATTACACATAGCCTTTTCATTCCACCAATCGACATTTGTTGCCAGCTGAGGTAAAACGTCACTACAACAAAAGGTTTTATCATGAACAACATCCAGACAGCTGTGCACGCGAAGACAGTCACACAAACGGAGATGCAGCTTCTAGTAATAATCTTTACATTTATCTAATAGTGCACAACGCCGCCTGCTACAGCTGCAAATGTCTACTTCAGTTCTGACGGTCAGATCTGAGAAAATCGCGAACTAGGACGAAGGCTAATGTTTTGCAACAACTCAAATCTTCGTGATGTGCATAGTGTCCGCAGGACTCATGCACTGACGAAGCCTCGATAAACTGAGGCTAGTGCATAGTCTAGCGTAGTCTCTCCGGATTCTCGCATGCAATTTTATGTTGGACGGTGAGGCCTACGTGAACGTGTAGTTTGTGCGAAGCCTCGTGAGAGGATATTTGGAATCGACGAAATTAATTCGTTTTTTTTTATTCTTGCGAATTCTCCGCTGACTAGGTGTGCGGTAGACGCGAACTATTATTCCTTCTTTTCCCCTCGACTTCACAGTGATAACATCTTAATCTATGGTGAATAGAGATAAACTTGCTCTTTCGATTAATCGTTTGGTGAGTGTAAAATCGGGTGAAAAGATTGCTCATAATCGCTATTGTAAGTTCAAGACAAAATAGATCAACTACGATGGATTCCACCACCCTGTAGCGGTCCGTATGCATAAAATTCAACCGCCCGTGGATACCGGCAGTAACCAATGGCAGATTGCATGGATTTCAATTGAATTCGACGCGTCAGCATGCACAGAGCCGAAAAAAAAGATTAAGATCGTGTTGATCACTGTGGATAGTCGGAAAAATAGTTCGCAGGTCCGCATAAAGAAAATCCTAGTCAGAGCGTGGCACTTCGCGAGGCGAATTATTTTCGTCACCCAAATCCTCTCAGAGGCATTCGCCACGTATCACGTTCACAGGCCAGTCACCGCCACAAATACAGCGCGAAATCCGGAACTCCACCGCAGTCACTTTGCACAGCCTGTTTTTCAGTCTATGGGCGTCATTGCGGGCAGTCCTGCGGACCCTGCAGTCACAGATGATTTAGATTTCAAATTAGCCTTCGTCGTATCGCAGTTTCTCAGACTACTCCCAAACTTGGTCATTTGCAGCGGACGTCAGAGAAATGATTAACAGATTTATAGAGCTGGTGCACAGCTTTTTTGTGTTGTTCTCCAAAACCTTTTGTTTA
>JAHPZR010023979.1:0-25000 GCA_019787425.1 Platygyra sinensis
GGGCGGCAAAGGTACTTGACGAGGTCAAAAATTAGTGTGACTCTTAAACAGTGAGTGATTAAAAGACATTCGTGATGAGTGAATCTATGCAAAAAAGCGTGGTTAAAATAAGCCACACTGAAATGTGGCGTGTCAATGTTCTTAAAATTCGTGCGTGGAACGGGATCAGATTCCTATCCTCTACAGAGGTAGAGTTTCACATACGAACATACAGAAGATACTATGTAGCAGTCTTTCATGACGGAAGGCGAACATTATACCTCGCCTAGTGCCACGTGAGATGATTTTCCCGCTAGCTGGCGAAAATGTGACATATTAAATACTGGAACTTGTTTTGGGTTTACCAATCAGAAGTTACGTATCACTTTCCCGTATCGTTTTGGTAAGTACCGCTGACTCCTTTATTTCTCATTGTTGACTCACCCTCTCTCTACGCCTGTGGAAAATTGTCTCCCCAGTGGCAGAGCATGTAATTACACTACAAAATAGACATTCTAAAGATTTCTCATGAAGGATATAATGACGAGCTACCCGCACTCCTGTCTGAGAGCATTTATACAAGACGAAATACATTTTTGCTGCAGGCAAGGACAGCATAGTGGTACCAAGATTTGAAACCAGGTACCTGAAAGATTCTTTGGTACATAGAGGGTCTGTGCTCTGGAACATGGTTACTTTTAAGGAACACGATATTCCACATTTGAGTAAAAAAGACCTGTATCATCGAACAAGATCAAGGGATTATGTTAGAGAATTTAAATTCAATTACCACCTCAAGTGTGCGCCGCAGAGACTCTGACTTTATATATAATTGATTTTTATAGCAGGTTAATATGTAAATAGGATTCTTTTATTCTTTTATTGTATTTTATATATTGTTAGTATTTTTAATTAACTTTTTTATTATGTACACATATATATACACGACCCCACAAGCTACTGAGCTTTAATTCATATCATGTTTAAATAAAGGTTACTTACTTACCTACTTACAACAATGAATCACGTCATGAAGTGAATGAAGCAAGTAATGATAATCTTGGTGTGGTTTTTTCTGATGACGAGCTCTTATTTTGATTCTTGTGCTGAAGACTTGGACAATGAGGATGAAGGCACTAATGAGTCATAAACAGCACTTAAAATTTTGAGCAGATCATGTTTAAAAGTTAAAGAAGCCATGGTCAGTACAAGGAACATGAAGTTAATAAGGCAGAACAGCGACTATTTGTTTAATGATCGAGAGCAACAGCTAATCAGTGCCAAAGACAAGTGAATGGAGTGTTACAAAGTTATTGGGTTGATCCTTCACATATGCAAGAGCTTGAAGATGCATTCTAACCAGCTCACTGAATTCATCATTCCTCCGAGTTAAATGATGAAAATGTTGCTCTGCACCACTTTCCCGACATTTCACCTACAGAGATAGTTCTAGGAAAGAGAAGGCAGTGGAAATGGCTACTTAATCGGAAAGCCAAAATTGTACATTACCAAGAGAAGCTATAGCATGTTCACTTTCAACTTCAATTGAAGTGCAGTTGAGCAATCCAAAAATTCTACAAATGGTTGCTGAATAAGGTAACCAGTCATGCAGGAGGAGCCGTTTGTTTTTGCTTGAACTAAGCAAATTTAGTTCAGCAGAAAGATCTCTGCTATGTGGGACAACATGATTGTACTGCAATCTGTCTCCCGGGTTTGCCTCTTGATGGAGTTTACTCCAGTTGAACTCGTCAAGGTAACCTGGCAGTTTGGCTTTCGTTGTTCCATTCATCGCCTTCAGCTTCTGTTTTACTTGACTCCAGAGGCCCTCTATAGTGTTGCTGTGTGCTCGAGTATAGGGGTCAACGAAGTTTTCCGAGTGGTTGACCATCAGTTGGATGTAGCCTACTTCGTTCAAGTTAAAGTAAGGCGAGAACTTGTCTGAAATAATTACAGTACCAGGTTCAACGAACTTGCGCACTAGTCTAGTTGCCAAGGTCTCTCGTTGTTGATCTGGAACACGAAAAACTAGACTTCTCCCAGTATCTCGCTCTACCATTCCAAACACCCACTGGCCCTCTGAAACATGTCCACGATTGTACTTTCGCTTGTTGCCAAACATTGACTCGTCAATCTCCACTGTTTTTCCTCTGCCGCCTAACTTGAAGTTACCGTTTAAAATCTTCATGGAGCAGATGTTGCGGATTTTTTCCAGTACTGTCACGATGGTTCGAAGTGATAATCCGGTTAGTAGTGAGAGTCTTTTGTTGGATTCACCAATGGACCACAGGTAGATGACGTACAACCATTGTGCGAGTGCAATATTGGAGTCTTCAAAGAAAGATCCAACCCTGACTGATCTACGTTTTCTGCAGTTACTCGATGGACATTCCCAGATGTAACCATCGGTGGTGTTCTGCCTCTCTTTTAAAATCATCTGCGCGCTACATACACATTCACGCGGGGATGCAAGCAAGCCGCGATCAACCAGGAAAGTGTAAATGGTTTGGAAATTTTGAATCAGCACAAGTAACTCAAAATGATTCATGATTGAAATGAGCGGATTTTTTAAAGCTGATTTCTTTTAAAACCTCGGTCGGATCGAAATCGTCCAATCAAATTGTTTGCTAGATTTTTGTTAGTTTACACCTCATTGGACCAAAACGTTTCTAGTGTTCCTTTAACAACCTATCAACACACGATCCAAATCGTCCAATCAGGTTGTTTGTTAGTTTTCTGTTAGCTTACACCTTATTGGACCAAAACATTTCTAGTGTTCCTTTAACCACCTATCAACACACAATCTTTACTTTAATTAATTCAATTTTCGATCCTACCGTGGGTATAAATTGTAATGCTCCTGTTGTAAATCATCACTTCTTGTCTTTATGCAACCAAAACAATGAGCTCATCACAGAGAGTTCTTAAGAATAGCTGACTCTTAGGATCGAGAAACGCCAGTCAACGACCCATTTGGCAAATCGCTCATATTTTGCCCAAAGATACCCTTAGGTGACCTAATTCTAAAAATCATATTTAAAGATTCCAGCGAATTTGTATTTTTTAGAAATTCGCGAAAATTTGAAAGCGCGGTCGAAGTGCGGTTTTTCGCGTAATAAAATGACCGAAATAAGGTGCGAGGAGGAAGCGCTGCTAAGGTCTTAAAATAAATTCAATTGACTTCAAACTTCACACAAATGTGGAACAACCATTCTAATTTATATTTTGTTTTAAACTAATCTCAGATATGTTTATCTAGTGGTTTTCCGAACCATTTTAAAAACACCTCTCAAGCGTGTTAAAAATGGCAGCACAATGTAGGTCATGTTTAAATGCATAAAAGTGCATCTGGTACCTCACTTTTCGATTATTTTACTTTACAGCCTTAAAATATCATTATTTAACATATACCATGCCAATTTTCATGCTCGAACTTGCAGTATTTCCCTTTGAGAAAAACAAAAATCTATGTCAGTGTGTTGGGCGCAAGTGACACAATGTTTATACACGAACAAGAGACAAATCAATTTCAATGGCGAAAATAAAAGGTTGTCATTAATTAAAAATCCCGTCAATTCACTGCTATCATAGAAACATACTTTCCACTACATAAAAACTGTTTTTAGACGTTTTAGAAACGCTTAAACTTTGTTTAATTTCGTGTTTGCCATCATATCTAGTATGTCATCACGTGTGTTCCCGTAAACAACACCGTGAATGGTTATCACTACAAACGCAAGAGATTTAATTTCCTGGAAACTTAATGTTTTCTATTTACCACAGCGCTTTGAGTTCATTAAGACACAATAATGAGTCAACTTGGAATGCTGTCAAGTTAGCATTAAGGACGTTAAAAGCTAAGTCTTATAATTAATCGAGTTGAAATGTCTTGAAGCAAATTAGAATGGTGCCCTTACTGATTCTAATTTGGCAATCAGCCGATCTCAGTTCAAGCTCAAGAATTCCGGAGAGGTTAATCCGGCAATGAATTACCGGTAAAACAACAAAATCAAACCGAGGTCATCAAAAGCGTAAGTTAAAAGTTTGAAATAAATTGCGCCTATGTAAATTGGAAACAAGTGAAAACTGTGAAACGGTCAGACCCAAACAAATAAACAAAATGTTTTAAAATGTGACTAATTTCATCCGAAAATGTTACAGGAAACATACCTAAAAGCCATTGATTCCCCTCAATACCACTCCACATTGTATTAAAGAGCCTAAGCTTTCTGCTGTAAGAAACGAGATACAGGAGTCTGTTTTTAAAATATCGGCAACCGTCCTGCGTCGCTGATATTCGAGACTGGGTAAAAGTGTAACACAACCGTATGACCAGCCCAGTCACACTTTCACTACTCTTGCGCAAATGATCAACATTTCACGATTTACATAAACCGATTAAAAGTTTAAAGCAGTGACAGAACCTTTTAACAAATTGGAGGGAAGTGACTAGCGTCCCGTCCAGAGGGGGTAGAAATACTCCTAGCAGCTTCATGCTACAGAAACCGGGATAAGCTCTGGGCACTATGAGCCGGTCGACTCCAAGGCCTCACTATTTTCTTTTTGAGGGGGGGGGATCGTAATATTTTTGTAGAGAAGGAGAGAGAGGAGGAGGAGGAAGATGCTTTGGAGGAAAAACCGTAATGGCCGAATTCACTGCAGCGATCATTCTACCTTTATCAGCTTAAAGAGAGATGCTCTAATGTAATTGGTTTCTGAAACTACCCGCAGATGCAGCGCAGCCTCGCCTTCAGAAACTCATCACTCTGTAACATGTGAAAACATGTAATAGATCTCGCGGACTGCGAATTTTTTTGAAAAATAGTTGTCCATAAAGAAGCAGCTGACTTATTTATGATCCACTTTTACTGCATTTTATTTAAAAAATATAATAGAATGAACTATGAACCCCACGTGCACTGCTACGCGGATGACACACAGATTTAACTGAGTTTCAAGCCCATTAGTGACATATCCCAGGAAGATGCAGTTCGTGCGATGGAATGTTGTATTGAGAAGATCAGGTGCTGGCTGATCCACGACAGACTTCTTCTTAATGATAATAAAACTGAGTTTATTATTATTGGAACTCGCCAGCAACTTAACAAATTGCAGGCTATGAATATTAAAGTAGGTGGTTCAGTGATAAAACCTAGCTGCCAAGTTAAGAACCTTGGAAGCTGGCTTGATCCAAACCTGAATATGCGTCACCATATTACAAATGTATGTAAGGCCGGCTTTTTCTACCTGCATAATATCAGGCGCATTAAGAAGTATTTATCGAGAGACAGCTTACTCACTCTTGTACACGCATTCATTACGAGTAGGTTAGATTATTGTAATGCTTTATTCTATGGCCTTCCCAAAGAGCAAATAGCTAAGTTACAACGCGTGCAAAATGCTGCCGCCAGATTAATTATGGATATCGGGAAGTATTCTCACATCACTCCAGCACTCTATGAGTTACACTGGCTACCAGTGCTGGAGCGTATACATTTTAAGATTTTATTACTAGCTTTTAAAGCCATTCACGGCCTCGCACCTGCATATATTAGCAATCTTTTAGTTATCAAACGCAAGTTCTTGTACAATCTTAGATCTAACTCAGGCATTTTATTACAGCCACCTAGAGGTAAGATGCTGGCAACCCCGGGTGAACCTGCATTCCAGGCGGCTGCTCCGCATCTGTGGAATGAGCTACCATTGCAATTACGCACTACTGGATCTGTAGAAACTTTTAAGAAGTCAATTAAGACTTTTCTTTTTAGGCGATCTTTTAATAGTGATTAAGGTACGAATTTTTATATAGCCAATTTGAATTGTAATATATCATTATATTTGAATTAGTCGAGATTTTAATTTAATATTAGAGACATTAATTGTAAAGCGCTATTGATCTGTCATTGTAAATAGCGCTCTATAAGTAATAAATTATTATTAAATTATTATTATTAACTAATCCTCTTCCACACATCCCTTACCCACTCCTCAAAGACAAAAAAAATCAGCGGTGGGGTTGCGTGACATTTTTCTCGGTGCTCAAATGTCAACTTCACAAAAACACTTTTCATGAAAATATGTATCTAAAAATTACTCCCAGTAAATGGCTCAGAAATTGCTCCCTTATATTGTGGCCGTTTACCAGTAAGGTATATGGACGGCATTTGGTATGTCTCTTGTTATTCTCAGGCCAGTAGTTATAGTGCGTAATGAATCATTATGAATATTGTGAAGTTGTTTGCGGTCGAACAATTTTGCCATATCATGTTTTCCATACACAATTATTTTTCGAGGAGGTTGTTGTAGGAAAGGCTTATCTACAGTCTAACACCACTCTTTTGAGCATCAGCTACAGTTAAGGTAGAAGTATATTGTCATTGTACTTCGTCAAGCATTCCACCATAGCCATACACTGCGGAGTAACACGACGAACCGTATACGATAGGCATAAAACGATGAACAGTTCACACGACTTCTTGTTCGCAATTAACTTCAGGTAGTTCAAACCTCTTTTGTGAACTGCTTTAGACTTACACGGTCTTTCGTTTATTCCTTAATTGTATAAATAGATAAAATGCAGGGTGTTAAGAAGGCCGAGATAAAGGGAATTTGCGTTTGAAATGTTTGGCGCTAACTTGTCGATTGATTTGCATAAGCGCTCGCGAATTTGTTGATGATACTGCCTCAGTAGAGGAATTTGGAGCTTGAAATTTGACTTTCAGTTGATCACACTGGTATCTACAGTCAAAAGGATCTTTCCCAAGGCCTAATTTTTATAATCAAACTGATTAATTTAGATTGTTAACTCATTTCACGAATATATCATGTGTCATTTGAGCTGAGTATGTTACATAGATTTTCGAATTTCTCAGAGGGAAATAATGGGAGTTCGAGCATGAAACTTGGCATGGTATATGTTTAATAATGATATTTTAAGGCTGTAAAGTAAAATAATCGAAAAGCGAGGTACCAGATGTACTTTTTTGCGGTTAAACATGACCTATCTTTTGCCGCCATTTTTAACACGCTTGAGAGGTGTTTTTAAAATGGTTCGGAAAACCACTAGATAAACATATCTGAGATTAGTTTAAAACGAAAAATATATTAGAATGGTTGTTCCACATTTGTGTGAAGCGCTTCGTCCTCACACCTTATGTCGGTCATTTTATTACACGAAAAACCGCACTTCGACTGTGCTTTTACATTTTCGCGAATTTCTAAAAAATACAAATTCGCTGGAACCTTTAAATATGATTTTTAGAATTAGGTCACCTAAAAGTATCTTTGGGAAAAATATGAGCGATTTGCCAAATGGGTCGTTGACTGGCGTTTCTCGATCCTAAGAGTCAGCCACTCTTAAGTGTACCATATGTGGAGGCGACCACTCCAGACTGCTGTTTAGTTGGTTATATGTAATAGCTGCAATGGCAACAAAAGAAAATGGGATTGCCAATCAGGGCCTCCTCTGCAAAAGAAAAGGACTTAGAAAGCACGCAGCGCACCATCGCACAGCAACGAAACAGATCCCGACTACGAGAAGCTGTAGTCAAAGCTTGTTCAGCACCATGAACGAGTCGGAAAGGCTTTCCAGGCACTACAAACATAGAATGAAGAGCTGGCAGCCGAGTTAAGGGAAAAAAATCGAGAAATCAAGGAACTGAGTAGCGATGCCCTGGAACTTGCCGACCTTGTGAAAACCAAGGAAAAGGTGATAGCAGATTTAAAGAAATCTCTGGTCGAGGCAAAAACCCGCATTTCAGCAATGTAGGAGGAGATAAGAAGTTTGCTGGCTTCTGATGCAGCAGCAGCAGTAGACGACAAGGCACCTGAGGAGCAGACCACCCATTGCGTCAGCTCACACAATCTGGAGAGCATTCATGAACGCTACAACAGAGTGCTTGACATCCTCCGAGAAGACCGCTGCAGTATGGCCAACGCCTTTCAGCTAGCGAGATGCCCCGCAGCACAATCAGAGATTTCGAAGCGATCGCCGAGCTTGAGATCGTCGATTCCAGAGAGCATGAGCTTGTCACCCGCGACCACTCTGGTTCAGTACAAAAGCTGGAGCAGGCGTGTCGCAAACGTTTGCAACGTTATCAACCAATGATGGCTGCCATGCGGAGGGAAAGCCGGCTAACCCCACTGAAGTTTGATCCGTGCTTCTACGAGTAGAAATCCTGCTCGGAAATAAAGAAAACGGCTCCTTTAGGAGCCACCAACTTTGCAAAAGTGAATGAACCAACAGATCAAATAGTTCCAGGCAAATAAAGACTAAATAAAAGGGTTTCAGAGGAAGGGCATTTAGGGGATTGGGAACTAGAAAAACTTTTCAAAATGGCGAATAAATGAATAGGAAACAATTTGGGCAAGTATCGCTAGCCAACGCTACAACAGTGGACAAAAGCCATAGAAGTATTGAAAGTGTTGAGCAAGGTATCGTTATGAAATAACTTTAACTCTTTTTATGTAGTTTAGAAGCAATAGACAAGGAAATGTTTACGATCATTTTAGTTTGCCCCGCCGACAGCTTACCGACACATTACCAACAGGTTACCAACAGGTTGTCAACAGGTCACCGACTGTCAGCCGACTGTTGGCCGACAGTGGGCCGTCTGTCGGCCAACAGTTGGATGACAGTTGGCCAACAGTCAGCCAACAGTTTACTGACAGTCGGCCGACAGACGGCCAACAGTTGGCCGACAGTCGACCAACAGTAAATTTTGGGAATTATTCTTCACTATCACCCTGTTTTCATGTGATCCACAGAGCTTGAAAATAATTTTATACTATGACGACCATGATATTACAAATGGAACACAAGAAGGAAATAAAAACTGGCTATGTTTTATTTCAGCTTGCTAATGTATATGCCAAGTATTGCTCAAGGTTAAAATCCATTAATCTTTTGGCAATTACTGACAACAAATACTTAAAAAAGTATGGTATTAATGCTATACTCGAGCCATTTGTGAAAGAACTTAAACTTTTTGGTGGTGATTTGGGCTACAATTTAAACATTTGTAGTGAAAAGATCTGTTTACAAGGTGCCCTCTTAGCTGTTTTAGCTGATACACCTGCCAGTAATTTGTTAGGAGGCTTTAAAGAGTCAGTTGGTGAAGCCAAACGCAAGTGTAGACACTGCATGGCTGACTTTGAACAGATGCAAACTATCTTCACTGAAGAGGGATTTGATTTCCATCATGAGGAGATTCACAGCTACCACCTTCAACAGTTTCAAGATAATCCAGCACTTTATCAGCATTTCCCAAAGGAGTATGGAGTTATCAAGTAAACTGTCCTTTTAGATGTACCATATATCACATAAAGCTTCCACAAGATACTATGCATGTTATATTACAAGGGGCCTTGTCATGTTCACTATACTATGTTTTGTGTTGGTATTTAGACCATTCTGTGTTTACTCTTGATGAGGTTAATCATTTTATTCAGAACTGTCCATATGGGTATACAGAACTGAAGGACAAACCAGTCTTGATTACAAATGAAGATCTATAGCTGATCCCTTCAAAAATTTAGGTCAGACAGCCGTTCAAGTTTGGCTACTTTCTCGTGTGTTTCTTTCTTTTGGGAGCCCTACTGTGACCAATTTCCAGATGAAGAGTCCTACAATCTGTAATTAAAATCGTATCAATCTGTTGTGCCGAAACCATTTCAGTTAATGTGTTTTTAGGTTATTTAAAAGGTCTGGTAGAAGAACATCTGCAACTCTTAAAGGAACGCTTTCATGCAAATATTACCCCAAAGCAACATTACCTTGTGCACTTACCAAGCCAAATCTTCTTGTTTGGCCCGCCAGTTTACAGAATGGGCCATGCGGTTTGAAGCCAAACACCAGTATTTCAAGCATATCCCGTGTGTGAGCAAAATTTTCAAAAATCTGCCAAAAACATTATCTGAAAGGCATCAAAGTGGTGTACGTTCTGACAGCAAACATTTGTCAGTGGATGATAATGCCTCAGATGATCATCTTTTCCTGAGGGAGGTAAAGTGTGGTAGTGCCAAGGTACTTGAGGGTGATGATATGAAGGAGGTGCTCAACATGGTTTAAGCATTTTACCCATTTGTGGACTACGAGAACATTCAGGAATTGTTGTAGGAATATTTCAGGCAACATCAATAACTGTATTTGAAATATTATATAAAGTGGATATCAACTCTATTCTATTAGCTGAAATGAAGGATGCCTTTTTCTGTTTTGGATCTATTTCTAAATTATGGATGTACCAAAGTTTTGTATCTTTTGCATTGAAAGTATTTGAGACTGTGAATTTCTGTGCATTTCCAAGAAACACAGCCGACTCCAGAAGAAATTTGAAAAACTAAGAAAAATAAAATCAACTTCTGGTTCAACAGGTGGGTTCTATATACTATCTTGTTATGTGACTGTATGCATATAACTTTAATTATGTTTTCTTGTACAGGAAGCATATGGAACAAGCTTTTCAATAGGAGAACAAGCAAGGTTGGAGGTCTCAAACTTACTGTATTGATCTCTCGCTAAGTTATGCATATAATTATAAGTGTTTTTGGTTTATAGATTGGATCTACCACTAAGCAGTGGACTGTGGTAAAGAGCTATAATTTTGTAGTCCTGAATTTATTTAATCTTTGGATTGTTAGAATGATGATCCAGATGACCTACCAAGAGAAGATTTCTCAGAAGATATTGAAGAAGCCAGGGAAAAAGCTAAATCATGTGACAGCGAACGTACTTCAGGATAAGGACGCTGATTGGGACAGGTCCAAGGAGAGTTCAGAGGCAAACAGCTCAAAGTGAAGCTGAAATGGAAGATGAGGCACCAAATACCATAAGGTAAATTGTGTCCATATGTTGAGTGTGACACTGTCGTCATGCTTCAGAATATAAATGTAAATAAAAAACAGTTCAACTAGTCATCTTTAAATTTTCATTAAGGTTGACCAGGGAACTCCAGCACAAGATGAACCAAAGTTTACTGTGCTCAGCTTTTGGAGCTGTTTTCTCTGTTTTAGTTTAAATGCAAAACAAGTGGTCCCACAGTAACCATGGTGATTGCAACTCAGCAATATCAACGTTGTTTTGATGATGCCTTTGTGTGGAAATCCCAGCCTATGACCCTTGGAGGAAGACATCCTCTTGGAAATGTACTATTAAGGTTTGCTATACTGATGGCTGGGGCATCTATCAGCAAAGTGTTACTGGTGTTCAAGCATATGGGCTTGTCAGTTTTCTCTGCGAGAACATTCTTTTACCATCAAAGGAGCTTTCTATTTCCAGCTGTGGTCAACTTCTGGAAACAGTATCAAGCCGAACCCAGTTCTAAATTCAAGAAACTGAAGAACGTTTTGTAGAGTCGAGATGGGCGTTTCGATTCAATGAGCCACAGTGCTAAATTTGGAGCCTGCTCAATGTTTTCTAACACCCTTCTCAAAATTGTGCATTTTGAAATTCTCCAGGTAACAAGTCAAAACAGTTACAGGTTATGTTCAATTTCAATTATTTGTTTCAGTTGGTTGCTCAGCCACATTAGCCTTTGTGCTACAAACATTGTCAAGGGTTAATAAAGGCTAATGATTTTTATTTTACATTTAAATTGACTAGCTATGTAAATAAACTGGTGTTTAGATGAAATTGACTGATTATCACTATGACAGCGATTTCCAGAAAATCAAATGTCAAGGAAGTAAAAATCTAACACCATAAAAGCACCCTCTTTTTTTTTGGAAAGGGGAAGGGCAGTTAGAGTCTCTCTGCTGTTGGTGACGTAGTTCTTCAATTGACTTTTTCTAACTCTTATTAACTTTGAAAAGTGTTTGTATGTAATCAACCTTGCTTTCATTTGTTAATATCTTCTGTTAAGTCAGTTTTCACCCTTACTGTTCAGTTACGAACAAGTTATTATCAGTGTTAATTCTCTCTACAGGCTAATGAAACTGGTAGCAGCACTACCATGGAGCTTGGAAGAGAAAAAACGTTGCTTTTCTTATCTTCAATCTGCCGGTGTATCCATAAAAATTTTCATTTCTGACAGACACAGGGAAATTGCTAATGGATAAGGGAATGCCAAACAAGTTCTGTCCACTTCTTTGATCTGGCATCAGTGTGGCCCGCTCAATTGGAGCGGCGATGACAAAGCTGGGGAAAGCGAAAGGTTTGAAAAAGTTGCTGACTGGGTTAAAGACGCAAGTAACCATTTGTATTGGTGCACCACATTTACAACGCAAGAGTTTGAAGACTTGGTTGCAGCAAAGTGGAGGTCATTCATGCAGCATGTGGCCAATAAAGACCACAAACATGCATCTTTCCAGTTCAAGAAATGTGCTCATGATGATCAAGTTGAAAATCGGAGATGGATCAAGATAGGTGAATTATTATATATGATGTTAACTGTTCTGTCCCTTTCTCTTGAATGTTTTCACTCAACCTTGAACCACTGGCATCCAAAGATGGTTTGCTTTTCTTGGCTTGGGCCTTTTTGCAGGTACAGTACACCAAAAATGGTTACAATTGCCATAGACACATGTTACGGCACCCGTGTGCCTTAGCTTTCTTTTGTAGTATTCTAGATATTTCCTTTTTTTACCGCATTTACGTCACATGGGACCTCTGCTAGCTACCACGTGACTCTAGCTCAAATATCACACGCGCTTGTTAAAATTTCATAAGGCTCACAAAAATTTGACGGGAACCACCAGTTATTGCTGTACTTCTCAGAACCTTTCAGAGCGTTTGCCAACACGTCCTACTTGACAGGATCGCTGTAAGATTTTCCTCAATAAACCTGAGCCTTGAGGAACCTGTGAGTCTCTTTAGTTTCACGGATCTCTCCGCCACCGGAGCTGACGCTGCTACAGTCGAATTTCTGTCCAAGAAGAGTCGAACCTCTGCTACAAGTTCAGACAACAGGCACAGACCACCAACCAAACCAGTCCAGTACCCTGGAAACAATTGACTAGTCAAGCCAGTCAAGCGAGGAGCACAAGTAAGTCCGTTCCTTTGTTACTTACGCGTAGTTCAAAAAGAAGAAAGAAGAGCACATGCTCGAGGACAGGAAGGAAAGAAGAACAGTGATATGCTTGACGCGACCAAACGAAGAAGCAGCCATTCACTTATCAAGTATTGGAAACTCAAATAGCTTACAAGTTTAGTTAACTATTTAGTATACAAACAGAGCCATTAGAAAAAAAATGTGTCTTTGACTCGTCACTTTTGAACTTCAAATTCACGCTATGAACCAGTCACAAGACAAAGAACAAACAGAACCCTGCGTTCCGCCGGGCGAAATCGCCGATACTGATTCTAGCAAATGCTTGCCCAAGGCACCATCAAGCAGCAAGAATTACCCTTAGAAAAAAGTAAAAATGAAGATCTACCCGAAACACTTGATCGGACCATGACCGAAAAGGGTTTTGAGTTCCGTTCTGCAACCAAAGAAAAATCCGCAAGGTCCACAAACAAGCGTTTTCATTCAAACGTCACTAAATTCTACACATTCTTGGCCAGCTCTGACAACCGCGCGGAAATTGAAGAGAGAACAAAGAGTTTAATCACAATCGCCGACCACACTGAACTTGAACTGACCACTTGGTTAGCGTTAGTTAGGTTTACCTCAGAAGAAGAGATTATCGCTGATCTAATCTCGACCGTTCAAGACACCATTGAAGGTTGTCGAAGGGCTGCATTGTGCAAAATAAAAGCAATCGAAAAAGATGAGATCACATCTGTTCGATCGGCCACTTCACGCAAGACATCAAAAATGTCATCTGCATCTGGTTCATCTAATTGCTCTTCAAAAGAAACTTTGATCAATGTGAAAGCTAAACGCACAGCACTGGAAAAAAAGATCAAATTCAGCGACGCGATCGAAGAACAACAAAGGGTTCTTAAAACAAGTTAAAGCTACAACAAGAATTAAGCGAAACCATAGTGGAAGAAGCCGTTCGTGAAGCATTACAAATGGATGAACGTCCGTTCGATCGTGATGAGATAGGATTACCAAAAGAAACAAGCGAACAGTTAATTGATCGTTTTATGAACAATACGGAAGCCTGTCCCACCCATCAAACTGCAATAAACAACTTATTGCCGCCAGTCATTGATACATCCTTTGTTGACACAAAGAAGTCAGCCTTTCCATCCTTGTACTCGACAACTGACATAATATCCGGTAATCAAGCCGTAAAGAAAGAGCCAAAAATAAACACCGCCGACTCTCTTCAAAAAGTCATTCCAGAACATCAATCTGTCCTCGACCTGGGAATAGGACATCAACCTAACTTCAACCCTTGGACAGATGACCTGGGAAATACTTACGATTACGAAGGTTTTCTTAACGCCTCCCAGCCTCCTGCTGCTTTTGTTAATGTGGGGGTTCCAAGTACTCGTCACACCTCCACACAGCCACAAACACACACACGGACAGTCACAAACAGTCACGCTGTTCATGGCCCCAACCACTCACTCAAAACCGCTTCTCTTTGGAGACACAAACAGAAACATGACATCGCATTACCCCGTATATACAGTTAGCAGTGTAAAACACACGAGCCCAATAACCTTTCAGCCACAAAGAGACAGCGACATTTACACTCCTCAGAGTTCTCCAACCACCGTGTACCACGACATAAAACCAAGTCCTTAAACCGGACGTCTCAACCACCCGGGCAACCAAGCTCAGCCAAATTCAGATAACGTCTTTCAAATCACGGAAGCCTTGGCTAAGGTAACCCAGTTACAAAGACTGCCACAAGCCAAACCGGACGTCTTCACTGGAGAAGAGACCGACACAAGATTCTTTATCTGGGAGACAGCCTTCGACCCACTGATTGATTCCGCACCGGTCAGCGCACAGCAAAAGCTTTACCTTCTCTTCCAGCACTTAGACAGAAAAGCGAAAAAAGTCGTTGAACAACTTCAATACATGGTCGGTGCAAGCCCTCAAATTGCTTATAATGAAGCCTGAAAGAAACTTAAACAGCGTTTCGGTCGCAGCGCTATTGTGGCCACAGACTTTGAGAACAACCTAGCTAATTGGCCGAAAATCGCAAACAATGACACGCAAGGCCTTAGAGGTCTCAGTGACTTTCTACAGCAAGTAGAAATAGCCAAAACGCATCTATCAAGTCTGCAAATCTTTCAATATCCTTCCAAAATACAAACATTGGTTAACAAACTCCCCAGCTGGTTCTTAACCAAATGGTCATCGAAGGTGCAAACGCTACAACAAGAGAAAGGTTGTGACACATTTCCAACCTTTGCGGAATTCGTCGCAGAAGTAACCTTCCACGCAGATCACATGAACATCCCCCAGATTTACCAAAACTCGCTTAAAGTCCCTGGTCCGACTTCAAGTGGCAGACCTATACCAAACGATGCTTCATTTCGTAAGAAACCACTCTCCTCTACGACAATGGCGTCGAAAACAGGTGGCGAAAGTAAACCCTCACAACCAGATTCAAAGCAAGAGTCTCCTGAACTGAAACTGTCAATTCCAGAATTCTCTTCTGCTAATCAACTCTGCCCGTTTCACCAAACAAGGACACACATGCTGAACGAGTGTAACAAGTTCCGAGAGCTAATCTTTGATGAAAGGAAGGACTTTTTTAAGAAAAAGAAACTTTGCTTTAGATGTATGAGCGTCAAACATAGCGCTGAAAATTGCGATCAAGCCCCACCAGATTGCAGCATCTGTCACAAGAGGCATCTAACTGCCTTACATATCAAGCCAGCCCCCTCCGCCAAGACAAAGCAAATACTGCTGAAACCAGCACCTCTACAGCTTGCACACAAGTCTGCGGGGAGGAGGAAACCGGAAGGTCGTGTGCAAGAATCGTCTTGGTTAACGCATCTCATCAGTCTAACCCAGCTAAAAAACTGACAACCTATGCAGTGTTGGATGATCAATCCAGCGACGTATTCATCTCAGACGCCCTTCTACACAACCTTGGAATAAGTGCCCCAGAGGTCGACTTACAAGTTAACAGAATCGCTGGCTCTAACACCATCAGAACGAAGAAAGTAACCGGCATCTTCATCCAAGATATAGAAACAGAATACGCACCAATCAAAGTTCCCTTCGCCTATTCAAGAGAGTACATTCCAGCTTCACACGAGGATATTGCCAAGCCCAAAGTAGCCAGCCAGTGGAAACATTTGTCTCACATCGCTGACAAAATTCCTCACCATCCCGACGTCGAAATAGGGCTACTGATTGGTCGAAACGCCCCAGCTGCCTTCCAGCCAATAAACGTCATTTCTGGAAACAAGGAGGAGCCCTGTGCCGAGCAATATACATTTGGTTGGACCATAATCGGACGCGTTTGTAAAGATAAAGAGCCGATTTCCAACGCAGCCTCAGTGAATCGAGTTACCGTGGAAAGAGAAATTCTTCTACATTGTGAAGATATTTCTGAAACTGCCCCCCTCATAATCAAGAACCCAATGTCTTCTAAAGACTTAACAACCCCCAAACAAATACGCGAGATGATGGAGCTCGACTATACTGAAATCCACCACAGCCGTAAGATACGCGGAACAAATCAAGTAGAGTTAATGGAGGATGGACGTTTCCGCGAAATATTGACTAAAGGCCTCCACAAGAATGCAGAAGGAAACTGGGAAGCCTCATTACCCTTCAAAACCGATACCGTTACTATGCCCAACAACAAGGGACACTGCTTAAGAAGGCTCTTGTCTCTCAAAAGAAGACTTCTAAATGACAACAAGTTAAAAGACGACTACTTAGCCTTTATGAAAAAGACCCTTGATAATGGCCACGCGTCTAGAGTTCCTGTAGACCAATTGACAACAGCAAAAGGCAAAACTTGGTTTCTTCCCCATTTCCACGTCTATCATCCGCGAAAACCAGATCAAATCCATGTCGTGTTCGACTGCAGCACGGTGTACGAAAATGAATTGCTTAACAAACACTTGCTTCAAGGACCTGATCAGGTGAACTCCTTGATTGGTGTGTTAACCCGCTTCCGAAAAGAAGCAGTCGCCCTAACCTGCGACATTGAGCAAATGTTTCACAGCTTCTACGTCAACCCTAGCGACAGAGATTATTTGCGTTTCCTGTGGTTCGCAAACAACGATCTTACAGGCCTGATAGTAGAATACCGGATGAACGTTCACCTCTTCGGCGCAGCATCATCACCCGGAGTAGCAAACTTCTGCTTACATCAGACAGCACAAGCTCACAGACAAGAGTTTGGAGACAAAGCATCAGACTCTCTTCTCAAAGATTTCTACGTAGACGATGGGTTTAAGTCTGTCTCCACGATAGAGCAAGCCCTCCAATTAATCCAATGCACACAAGCAACGTGCACAAAGGACAACCTACGTCTTCAATAGTTTGCAAGTAACAGCAAAGACGTCTTAGAGGCTCTGTCAGCCAGTGACCACGCAAAGGATCTTAAAGATCTGGATCTTCGACATGACACTATGCCCATCCAAAGATCTCTTGGCACCTACTGGTGTATCCAGTCCGATACATTCGGATTTCGTATTGAACTCAGAGAGCCAACGGATTTTGGAGACCCAGTTCAAACAGAAATACACAGTTTTTCAGATGCAAGCAACAGTGGCATCGGCCAAATCTCATATCTACGCATAGTCAACCACAGAGGCGAAGTCCATGTCAGCTATCTCCTGGTGAAGTCCAGAGTCGCTCCGCTGAAGCCAATATCAATTCCTCGCCTTGAGTTAACAGCCACAGTCATCTCCGTTAATGTAGCTTCAATGCTTAAGAGTGAACTTGACATTGAGGACACCAAGTGCTACTATTACACTGACTCCAAGATCGTGATTGGATATATCAATAATGAAGCACAACGCTTCCACGTGTATGTTGGCAACCGCATACAACATATCCGAGACCGCAGCTCTCCAGAAGACTGGTTTCATGTCCCAGGAAAAGAAAATCCAGCCGATGAAGCCTCGCTCGGCCTAACTACCAAGGAACTATTACAAAGCGACCGCTGGTTCACCGGTCCAAAGTTTCTATGTGAACAAGACCTTCCTATACAGCAGTCACAGCCTGTCTATACTTTATTACTGTCAGACGTTGAAGTCAGAAAGGATTCAGCATCCACACTCACAAGCAAGATCAGTGAAGTCAAGATCCGACAAGATCCCCCTGGGATACTAGAGCTAGAACGCTTCAATCACTTCTCTTCGTTTAACCATCTTAAATGATGTATTGTTCCCATACAGAGAGCAATTGAAAGGACAAGACTGAACAAGCAACACAACTGGCGTTCCCAAGAAGGCCCCCCATTGGTAGCGGAGCTATCCAAAGCCGAAGATGTCATTCTTAGGTCACTTCAACATCATCACTTCCAATCGGAAATAAAGATCCTGAGAAAGCTGGATGGCAACGATAATCACTTCCAAGATTCCCAGAAATTGAAATTGAATTGAAATTGAATGAATGCACAGAAAAGAAAAAACACCGTCAAGTCGATTAGTAACCTCTACAAGCTAGATCCATTCCTCGATAAAGAAGGCCTGCTTAGAATTGGTGGAGGTCTCAAGAATTCAATCTCTCTGTACAAAATCAAACATCCCCTCATCATGCCTAAGGGTAACCACATAACCGTTCTTCTCATACGCCAGTTTCATCACGAGAAGCAGCACCACCAAGGTTATGGCATGACTCACAATGCTATCCGCCAAGCTGGATACTACGTCATTAACGGCCATTCTATGATCTCCCACATCATCGCTAAGTGTGTGACTTGTCGCAAGTTAAGAGGCTGCACCCAAGACCAAAAGATGTCAGACCTACCTCCTGAACTACTTACGCCATCTCCTTCGTTTACCTACACTGGAATGGACGTGTTCAGACCATTCTACATTAAAGAAGGACGAAAAGAGCTGAAACGATGGGGTCTGATATTCACCTGCTGAGCCTCCTGCGCTATACACCTAGAGACACTGAACGCCATGACAACAGATTCATTTCTCAATGCCCTCAGACGCTTCATCAGCCACAGAGGAAAAGTTCGCCAGTTTAGATCCGACCAAGGTTCTAACTTTGTCGGCGCCAAGAATGAGCTTGGTGATGCATTAAAGGAAATAGACCGGACCCCAGTCAGAGAGTACTTAACTGCGCAAGACTGCGACTGGATAGAGTTCATCTTTAACGTTCCTCATGCTTCCCACATGGGCGGTGTTTAGGAACGTCAAATACAAACAACCCGATCAGTTCTATCATCACTGCTGCTGGATCATGGTACTCAACTCGACGACGAAGCACTTCGTACCCTCATGACCGAAGCTGAGAGTATCGTCAACTGCCGTTCTCTAACAGTAGAGAACCTGACAGACCCACTAGCATCAGAACCTCTGACACCTAACCATCTCCTTACCCTCGAAACCCAAGTTGTACTTCCTCCCCCTGGTACATTTGAGTCACCTGATTTGTACTCTCGGAAGGGATGGAGAAGAGTCCAGTACTTGGCTAACCATATTCTGGCTGCGCTGGCAAAAGGAGTATTGCACCCTTCTCCAGAAACGTCAAAAATGGCCGACACCCAAAAGATCCATTATGATTGGAGACGTCGTACTAGCATGTGATAGCGAATCTCCAAGAAATCAGTGGCTGCTTGAAGTAGTAACCGAAGTGTTTCCAAGTCAAGACAACCTTGTCCGTAAAGTTTAGATAATGACCGCCAAGGATGGAGAAAAGAAGTTCTTTCAAAGACCAGTGCACAAACTCGTGTTACTCTTACCCAAAGAGGACAATAAGAACTGAGTAGTTTCTAGTTACCTTCATATCACCAATATTGAGAACGCTAGTCCTCCCTAGGAGTCATCTACGTTTTTCTTTATCAAGATATTTCATACGGTATAACTTTGTTTCCATTTTTAGTAATTAGGCTTTTAGTAAATGAAGAACATTTAGGGAAGCAGTGTTACGGCACCCGTGTGCCTTAGCTTTCTTTTGTAGTATTCTAGATATTTCCTTTTTTTACTCCATTTACGTCACATGGGACCTCCGCTAGCTACCACGTGACTCTAGCTCAAATATCACACGTGCTTGTTAAAATTTCATAACGCTCACAGAAATTGGACAGGATCGCTGTAAGAGTTAACTCAATAAACCTGAGCCTTGTGGAACCTGCAAGTCTCTTTAGTTTCACGGATCTCTCCGCTATCGGAGCTGACGCCGCTACAACACATGCAATGCCTGGCCCTAGTTCTTCAAAGGGTGGATAATGCTCCCTAACAGACAAATTGCTATCCAGTGTGTAGCATAGTTTGTATGGTATTTACTGCCAATGTGTTTTGTATTTTCTGTTTAATATTGTTTGTGGCGTGAATGCTATTGGTAGAGAAAATTCATCAGTGTTATCAGTTTAACTTGGTGTGAATCCATGGTTTTTATTTTGTTTCCATTATACTAGTGTAATTGTAAATTTATGCTGTCATTTTGTTTTGGTTATATTGTATTAGGTACGTTTTGGCATCTCTCCACTTCAGTAAGAATGTAAATCAACAAACAAAGGTTTCAGACGATGGAGAGGAGTATTTAAAAGTAACCTATTCTAAATTTAAGCTGGGCAATGAGGTTGTCAGTGAAGTTATAGTGCCACTAGCTTAATACATTTGATACCTGGTATAAAGAGAATTATTATTATTCTCAAACGAAAAAGACTTGCTAAACGTTATAGTTGCATGTAGAGGAGAAACCATGTCAACAAAATTGTACCATTGTTGCAGTTATTACTGGTAACTATTATAATAAATGTAAGTTGGGTGAATCTGGAAACAACAAGAGCAATATTGATAAATCAAACCATGTTCACTGATGTCTGCTTGACTTGTAAACACTAATAAGCGCTATAAAGTGGTACTGTTAGTTGCCAAAAAGCGAAATTTAAGAGTTTATGTCTGAGAAAACCAGCCAGGCAGTCAAAGATCGGGGTCGGCCAAATCATTCCATACTAACATCATAGATAGGCTGGGTGGACTTATTGATAAATATACTTAAGTATGCTCTTCAAGTGTTCTGGTATAGAAGATACGAGATTCCCTCTCCATCATCCCCTCAGGTCCTAGTTTTTCTGGTAAATTTGACCAAAATTTGACAGCCAGCAAAAACTGTCAGATTTAGCGGGCGAAGTTTGTGTTTTGAACCTGATATAAATGGACATAAAACTTTTGTTAAAAGCCATAAATGTACGAAATAAGCACAAGTCAGTCTACACCACTGAGTTTTGGGATACCTATATTTCGTGTTTGCGAATGAGCAAGAAATTAACCATTTCGACTTCCCACAGAACACACAACTAAGGCTTCATCAAAAATCGGACGCCAAAACCAAACACTCTTACCTTCCCTCTATCACAAACAGCAATAATCTTTTTGGGCCATTCAAACAGCACTATGCTACATCACTTTCATTTCTCCTACCACTCAATGTCATGTACAGCACGTCACGACGCGAGCAAAGCATCATTGATACAGAGCATCAATGATGAAGTGAAATTTACTCTTTGAAATTTTAAAGTCCTTCTATTATTAGGTTCAGATTCAACATGTTCAAACAAAAGAAATACGTCTAGTAGGATTCCTTTAATAATCAAGGTTATTGTCACCCTAACTGGTACGCTACATAATAGGATATAGGTTAAAAATACCGATAATAAGAGACATATTGTCACAGATGAAGTGTTTAAGTAATGTTCCACATAAGAACTAGGCAAGGAAAATGCATGGAATGTGAAAAGGTGTCGAATATTAAATATTAACTCATTAAAATAGAGGCCGCTGATTGGCCGAGAACTCAAAAAGCGCAAAAAATCGACCTATAAATAATTTTTATCCACATTTTTTTCGATAGTTTCGTTCCCAGATTTCTCTTGTCTGTTTCTGCCTAGTTTCATTGCCATGGCATATGGGGAACTGGCACTAACCGTTGCCCACGAGCGATTTTTCAAGGCCGCCATCTTAGATGTGTAATTTTCGGTAATCTATCAATCTGTGATTTCGCTTCTTTTCTACTGGTATCAGTTGGAAGTCCATTAGGAAATAGTTTATTTTGGCTATATGTGAGCCTTTTCGAGTTAGGAATGTTGTAAGCGTTGTTGAACGCGCCGGAATATGCCTCCAAAACCTTCTTGTTGCTGCCCGCGAGATGCTGCTTGGGGACACTCGGACGACTCTTCCATTCTCAGATAGCGACGGAGAAAGACACAAGTTTATGCGGAGTTAATAGTGATGGTCGACACAACAATCGGAAAAGACGAATTTGTATTTCCTGCAGAGAACGCTTTCAACTGGAAAATAAATGCGACCAGCTTCAGGTAATTACATTTCGTTTTTACTTAAGGCTGATTCCTGGATCATCAGTACTCTTTATCCACTTGCAATTTATTTAGAAGTAGCTGCAATGTTCTGGGTAGTGCGTAGGACTAGATGCACTTGAATTATAGTGCAGAAGCGCTTAAGCCTTAAGCTTGTTACCTAACCACCTTTTTTCTAACCTCTGTTTTTTTTTTCCTTTCTATATTTTAGAGAACAGTTGAAAATATAAATGAGAACAACCAGATCTTAGAAAGCCTGGTTTTGACAGAAAGTGTTCCTGTTTGTGATAGGCAAACACAAACAGATTTGAGCACCTCATATGTGCCCACGACCAGCCAAGGCATACAGGTTGGAGAGTTTCCAAACAGACCATATCAGTCTTGTGAGTACAGGAAACAGAGTGAATTGCGGACTGACCTCATTGAGAAAACACTTGATTTGCTCAATGCCTATGTACATGGAGATAGTCTGGCCTTGCCCAACCTAGTTCAGGATCTCCTTCTGTCTAAAAAATGGTCCACAAACTTTCCTCTACCAAATAGCAAAGATGATTCAGCTGTGCAGGATAAGGTACTGCATTCCATTGTGAAGGAATACCAGGAGTGCAAAAATAAAGAAGTCAATAGCCAAATACGAAAACAAGGCAGAAAGCTAAACCAGGCTATCAAAATTTCAGAGACATTATCAAACAGCTCAATAGCATTTCAAGGTAACACGCCTGATTCTTTTAGATCCCAAACAGAAGCAGCGCTTAGCATGGGAAGAGTTGTCTGCTATTCTGCTGAGAGAAGAAGGCTCTTGTCAATTGTTGCCTGCGATTATCCCCAAGTATTCTTGACTAAACTGTTTCAGAGTTCTAAGGGTACTGTTACTGCTGCAAGAGTTCACAGCATCCTGTTTGGCAGAGGAGGAGTACCCCCAGCATCTTTGAAATTTTCTCGCCAGTGGGTCTCCCGAGAAGTTCTCGATCAGTTAGCTGATTTCCTCTTGAGAGATGATGTGTCGAGGCCTTCATCTTGTAGAAGTGTGGTGGTTGGAGGAGAGGAATGCCCTGTGAGATACTGGCAAGATTCCATAAAACAGTTGGTGAAACAGTATCTATTGGAATTTCCTAATGGGGTAAAGAGAAGCTACATTTATGCTCATATGCCAAAGAATTATCGCAGCAACACCCTTCTTGCAGGCCTCTGCAATCTTTGTGAGGACTTTGGCTTCTCAAATTTTACGAAGTTAAGAGAACTTGTGCAGAACATAGCTTCTGACTGCCCACATGAGAACCTTGGAAGTATCCTGAAGAAGATTGCACTTCTGCAGCGCTTTCTCAAGACTAAATTCTCCCACCAGGTACTTTATTCCCTTATTTTATTTTGAAAGCAGTAATCCATGTACCTGAGATTTTTATTTGCTAACAGTGTACAGGGAGGCCATAGCCATGCTGACTTTTGCTCTTAGAAAATGGGAGCAAATAATACAGCTTTAACAGACACACTGAGGTAGATTTGCCCCAAAGTTAACTTTTGTTTCCAAAGCCAAAAACCAATTTTCTAGAGGAACAAGGGCAAAATTGTATTCTTTCATTGAATATACATGTGCCCCAGACTTGTGCATTTCCTATAGAAAACACCAAATGCCAACAATTTTAAAACCTCAATTATTATCCATACCTTGATTATCTGGATTTCTTAATTGATGATTGTGACCAATTACTTTTATTAAACAGGCTTAGACTTAGGCAAATAACTTCCCTGAACTTTTTAGTTCCGATACTCAATGCAATCTTTGAGTGACAAGAGGGTATGAAAACACATTTGTGTACTTGTAGCTGTATTTTTTAAGCAGTTGACTTCTTGTATGGTTTATGGTTTTATATCATTCTACCAAAAAGTTATTTGTTGTTCTGCAGCCATTGATTGAAACTCGGACGACAAGAAAGAAACTTTATTCTTTAAAATATCAGATTGTATACTTTTCTGTATACTTTGTATTTTGCAATATGTGGAGAGAGATCATTTAAACAAATTGGTACTGTTTCTCATTTGGCCATTATTTGTGCTTCATTACACTGTAGGTTCAGAGGCACTCAAGTTGCGTGGAGTTATGCATGAATCATGCATTCCAGTCATGTAACAGTGACCACAATGAAGAATGTACCGACTTTGCAACTGTTTATGAAATCCACACCAAAATGGTAGCTGCCATTGCCACAGCCCCAGCCAATAAACAGCAAGGCTATAAAGATAACCTGGATGAGTTTTTGAGGACCTTTTGGGATTACATTGCCCATATTCTTAGGACAAAGCACCAGGGTGACTATTACAGGTGAATTAAGTGCCTGTTGTGAATTTTGTGCTTTTGTCTTACGATATGTTTAGATTGACGTTTTTTTGCAATTACTAATGACCAATAAATGAATGTAATATAGAAATTGTTTGAAAATAGAAGGTATAGCAGGGAAGTCAGCATAATTTCTTTGAACTTTTATAGGATTTTAAGATTTTATTAGATCTTTTTATTGATAGAAAGAGCTGTTATTGGAGTTGAACCTGCTGTCAAATATTCCTTTGTTTAGTAAGGCACACAAACAAGGCAAAGGGTCAATACAAAGCAAAATTGACCCTTTCACTGCATTTGCATGTCAAACCGCTGTTAACTGCAGTAATAGCTGTTCTTCTCTCCATTAGTTTTGCAGTACTTGTATGTTTGTGTCTCCCT
>JAHPZR010023979.1:30000-35027 GCA_019787425.1 Platygyra sinensis
TCGAGGTTGAAGAAGTCGGATTAAGCCAGTCGGCAACCATCACTTCAACCATAGTTTCATCTTCCTTTAGATCTGTTAGTCTAGTTCGCTTATTCGGTAAAATAGGAGATTGGTCTTCAGCAGGCTCAGAATTCGTTGCCTGATGCACGCTTTCCAAATGTGTTTCGGCTTCAATCGGTAATGAACACGAAAATGACGAATCAACCCGACTTTCTTGGTACGCATTTGTGAAACCAGTTAAAATGGGAATTACAACTGAGCTAAATTCTTCTTGATCCTGATCATTTATATGCGTTTGCTCCTCTTCAGAGTTTTTGGCCATTTTTAAGTTTTATTTGAAGAAGAAAATTTCCGGCAGCTCAGGCAGCTGTTTACTGAGACATGAAAGAACAAAGAAGCGAAAGTTCTCAGTAATGTTGGGTGCGTAAAATGGCCTTAATTGTCAAACCCGTTGACAGATTCTTTTAAAGTGATACTTGAGCAGTATTTGCATTGTTGTTTCTAAGATCTGTTTCACTGCGCTTTCTTTTGTATGTGTACTTCCCGTACTTTTAATTTGTTTAGGGTGTTCAGTAACTATGTCACTTAGTAGACATACTGAGACATTTCAACTACGCTGAGCCTTTACAAACCGTAGAATGTGTGGGGTCGCACTAGAGCCAATTTTGTTTACTTCCAATTTTTGGCGAGCAAAAAATTGGCAAATATTTCGCAAATTCCAAATTTTGGTGGTGGTCGCACTGGACCAACATGTTTTAACCAAAACTTCTCTGATCAACATATACGACACAAGATTTACAGAAAATAAAACGTCTCACACATTAATTGTGCAATCAATTTCATTCAAGAGTTTAACTCTTCGCAGATTTTTCGCTACACTGCATGTTCTTGACTCTCCGCTCTCCAGCAACGTGTGAATTTCGCCCTGTAATTAGACGAGCAGTTTTCGCTTGGCTTGCTTGTGTTTTGTGTTGTTGCTTCCACCATTTGCGATCGAAGAAGTCTGTCTTGCTGCTGAAGCCATCTCTTTAAACTGTTGCCAACAATCAGATCAAAGAAACAAGTCATAAGAATTTGAATAAAAACACTCCTCATATTCCTCGTTTCCATTGAAATAACTGTGAAAAGCGTTAGATGGACCCGGTTAAAAATTCATTATCCTGCCATAGCACGCGCCAATGGACTACAATGTTACTGACCAAAGTTATTTATCTCGCCGCAATTTTATCCAGACATGTTTGAAAAAATATGACAGTTTAATGGTTAAAAAAACAAAATTGTATGGTTTGCCAATGTTTGGGAGTTTTTGAAACTGGGGGTCGCACTTATTTTGCGCTACTTGTTGACACATTAGTTATACAAACAAAATTGGCTCTAGTGCGACGTGATCACAGCACTATGATCCACTATGACATGATTGAAGAAAACGAGCCACTAAACTGCACGAAACACAATCGCAGAAATCTCACATGCATTCTATTGGCTCCTTAAAATTTTGGCGGTCATTTCTATTTTCTGTTCGGTTAAACTTTTTCTGCACAAAGGGCTTACAACATCAAGTAAATGACTTGAGGCCTCGTCATTCGTGCGTGGATAGTCTTTCGCCAGTACATACACTCTGTAATCCTCGTGATTAAGGGAAACAGTTTCATCAGGTAAACATGGATTTTTATAGCTGCTTGTATTTTTATTCTGACCAAAGTGTAAGTGTTGTACCTAAGGGCCGATGTGTGTTGCACGAGCCATTCAAGGCGGGGAATGAAGCAGAGGTTAGCTGGCGATGTGAAGGGGAGAAGCAACGATTTATTGGAATCATTTTGAAGACTGCAAAGAAAGGTAGGTGTGGCAAGCTATGTGTGACAGAGTCTACATCATTGCATGTCTACATTTTTCTAGACTTAGTCATGTGCAGATACTTTAAGTTCAGTTTTGGCACTTCAGTGACTAACGCCATTATTTTAAAACTGAAATTATGCAACTGTTTGAATCATAAAGGCTATTTACCTGTATTAAACTAATTTGGCTGTAAGCACCAAAGCCAACAAACGATATACAGTAACAGTGACTATAGAACTGATATTTCGAGCTCAAACTTCAAACTTCAAAAGAAATGAACCTTCAACCTATAGTCCTGAATTGTGGACATTAGTCATAACGTGAAACAGCGGCTGTAGTTAATTTGAAACAAAAAGGGATATGAACGCATGGGCATTGCTGTTTTTTCTGATATAGAAGAGTAGACCTCTGATATTTCCTATATCAAAATGGGGGATAAAACTAATAAACATTAAATACTTAGTAATTTCCTGACTGCGCTACCTCTACTGATAATAGCAAGATTCCCCTATTTTCACGTGCAGTCAGGAGGGAGGGGGTCTCCCAGAAAAATAGAGTGGGGGTGTGCGGCCCAATTCCCTAAACACTTACCTTTTTATGACCAAAATCTGCGATATTCCTTACCCTATTTATGACCGGACCAAAATTTCGATACCCTATTTATGAACTGAACCTTACATCAAAATCTTGTTTCAGATCAATGTTAAATTACCGTAAGTCTGTGAAGGGCTTTTGTTTATTTTCTTTTCGATAATGATGAAAACGCTGCTTCTCAGCTTAAAAACATACTCATGTCCAGGCTAGAGTACAAAAACCATACCTTATTTATGACCAAAATGGCCAAATTCAGCTAAAATCGATACCCTATTTATGACCAAAATGTCTGAAAAACCATGCCCTTTGGGGTCGCACATACCTTTTTAGCCCATATAAGGGAGCACCCCCCCCCTCCGGGTGTTCAACACACTATGGTTACCACTTGATACAGGTTGACTGTGAAATACACATTCACCCAACAAACTCCTGTTTCAGATTTGACACATTTAGATTCAAGTGAAAAATACGCCAACTACGTCTTTGAAAAAGGTACAGTCTGCCTCCTTAAAATGAGAACCAGCGTGCAATGTGCCTGCTGAAATCTAATAAAGTGGGCTTTTTTTCCGGTTATATGACAACTGACTAAATAATGCCTGATTATAGGTTAACTAAAAAGATGAGGAACCATTTAACACAGCTAACAATACTGATAAAAGTGAAATCATTAAAAAAATTCCATCAGTCGATTACAATTTAACCTTTCAGATCAAAAAGAGCAGATAGAACAATTTGCTGTAATGGCAAGCAAGCGCATTCAAAAGTGGATAGAAGACGGAGAAGAAGTGAAAACAAACTTGGCAGTTTTTTTGACTCACCTTTGCTGGTAAACTTGAACTGTGAAAGTCAGCCCGAACTTGGAGATACAACCGATGGCTGCACTGATGGCACCAGAAAACGAGCCCGACAACTGCATACAAAAAAAAAAATTAAGAAATGGGAGACAAGGATAAAGTGAAAGCTCTACGCAACGAAAACGAGCAGGTGAAGAGGCAACTAGAAGAGTTAAAGAAGGAGTTCGAATCTATCAAAAGCAAGATGGCGGAACAAAGAGATAGCTGTACAGCAACCGTAATTCAACCAGATACGAAGGATGTACAATTTCTTAGTGACAGCTACGATGCCCTGGTACAATCTAAGACCGGTAGATTCTCTTTGAGGTTGGACTTACTAGGAAAAAATGTTGACAGGATCGATAAAGCCATTGATGACATGCTTCATTACAGTTACCAGTACAACTTAAAGATTGTAGGTGTTCCATGAGAAAACGAGAATGAATCATCAGAAGATACGGCCAACCTTTGCCTAAAGCTATTTTCTGCCCTTGGAAATGATATCTCCGTTTCTGATATTGACACTGCACATAGGGTTCCACAACGTAATGCAGCGATAGATAATGGCCGCCGAAGACAACCTAACACGATTGTCTGTAAATTTACAAGAAGAATGGCTCGGGACAAAGTACTGGCTTCGAGACGCAGCACCTCTCAATTAACTCCAGAGGCCTTGGGAGTCTCTCCTACTGCGGAGATTAACCGAATCAGGATTTACAGTCACCTTACGCCAAGATTACAAGAACTATTATATGCTGCCAAGGCTCACCAACACATGCACAGTTACAAGTGGTGCTGGTCGAAAGGGGTTGCAATCTTTCTTTGCAAAACAGATACATCAACAGCGACTCGTCTGGAGTCACTCGGCGATTTATCCAAACTAAGGGAGCGCGAGTCCCGATCAGATCAAATGGGCCCTGCCAGCTAAGTGGGATTTCACTTTGATATTCTTCTATTTTAGTTATTTATATTGAATACTATTATGAAAGGATCTAAAGCTGTAGCAGAGAAATCTGCCAGATTGACTTTAAAGGAACTACCGTTTTACTGTTGTCATGCAGGAAAGTCAGGAACAGCAAAAAAGTGACAACGAAAACATAGCACACAAACCAAAAAAAACACCGGAAAAAAAAAAGGAAGAAGGACGACAAGGAGGCCAACCACATCGATTCTCAAAGCAACAAAGAGAATAAAGGAAAGCAGGCCAAGAAAGGGCCAGTGAAGTCGAAAGCAGACAAGTCAAAAGAAACCCGCAAACAGTTAAGCAACATCACGACGAAAACGACAGCTGAGAATGAAGCATGTACCAAAGCGACTAGAGAGATTTATCAGACGTTTATGGCAGCCTTCCCAGGTAGTATAACTGATTCTAAAGAGAGAGGTAACCTGGTATCATTGGTTGAGGACTCCGAAGACAGTGATGTTGAGGAAGAGACTGACGGCTCAGCTGGCGAATTGCTGTTTATCCCAGTAAGTAAATCTCCAGAAACACGTACATCGCATAACGCTGGAATAAACATCACGTCCCTTACAAGTCATATCATGGAAAGAAGACGGAATGTTCCTCCCAGTTTAGGTGAACCAACGGTCACGCCGCCGTGTTTCCAACAGCAAATGTAAGCCTCAATTTCTCTTCCAGCCCGAGTTCAAGCTACTCCTCCAACCCGGCAAGAACTCCTGCCCCCAATTCCGAGCGGTTCGTTAACTCCAAGATCGGGAACGACTCTCAGTCTCTCAGAAACTGCGGAGGCTTTGGTCAGAGCC